>CM067298.1:20641218-20892487 GCA_034231615.1 Meghimatium bilineatum | reverse complement strand
GTAAGAGCTAATCGCTTGTAATTCCTGGGGTTCTCAAACATATATATATATATATATATATATATATATATATATATATATATAATATATAAACCAAACGACAACTAGGCCACTTCTGAAAGCTTAATAATTTGAATATAGGCCTAATGAAATCATGATCATAATCTATGAGCTGGGCGTAAAATGTTGGTGTAATGGGCAGATGTGAAATGTTTCATGTGATAGAATCATTAAAATAATTGCAAAAACGCAAGGATAAAGAATAGTGGAACCTGTTAAAATGAAGTAAAAGTTGGTTGATTGAGATAAAGTATATGTTGACTGAAATTAAACAATATTATTTCAAGTGCCAGTGCTCTCCATTTAGTATGTTAAATAATGTTTTCTCCAATAATCAACATGAGTGCTGAAAGGTGATATATGCTAGCTTCAGAAATGTATGGCTGTAGCGAAATGTTGTTGGGTAATTTATTTCCAAAGTGACCTTTGGAATTGTGCACATGCAATTTTTTATCCAATAGTGGCAAGTTTAGTTGGTTTTCTACAAATACTGTATCTTTTTGGGTAACAATTTGATGTTGTTAAATGATAACATACTGTAAACTCAATTGTATCTATTTGTTCCTGCAATTTCTCATTCAGATAACATCACGTCTTTGTTGCAGGTATACATTTTTAGGCTCTGTATATATATAAACTAAAATAGCGGTGAAATTAAAGTAGAAAATCAGGCCTACCTATTTTTTTCCAGTTCATTGTGAGTTGATCTGTAATAGAAAAAAGGACACAAACTGTGGTTTTTAAAGATACATATTCTGCTGAAATTAATAAGTATTACATTAAGATGTTTTCCTCAATGATCAGTTTCCTTAAATAGGGGCATATATTTAATTAATAAAAAAAATGTATATCCATGTGGAGGAAAACAGTAATTGCATATTTAGGGCAGTGGAGCAAAAAATAAATTTACTGTACTTGAAATTATTGACTACAACAAGCATCTCATTACCAATATCTTGGACACATAATCAAAAAAAAAATGGTAAATATGGAACAGAAGTTAAAAGGAGAATGGGAATGGCTAAAGTACTATCAATGATATATAATATAGAATAATATTAAACCACAACATAAAAATGAGAATTATAAAATGTTACATCTATTCTGCATTAATGTGTGGCTCAGAAACATGGATAATAAACTGAACAAACATTTAGAATAATACAGAACTAATACATTTCATATTTGTATGTATATGTGTGTGTGTATATATATATATATATATATATATATATATATAATATATATATATATATATATATATATATATATATATAATATATATATATATATATATATATATATATATATATATATATATATATATATATAAACACACACATATATATATATATACACACATACTAGCAACCATTTAAAATGCATTGAAAATGTGATTTGTTTTCACACTTTAAATGTTTGGTTATGTACGTGAGCGATTCTTCAACCCAGAATGTGTGCTAGTGATTAAGTTCATGTAGTCCTGTTGTTTTGTTGATGCGATGTTTTCTTTCACATTTTTTGGCTTCACGTGCAAAACAGTAATGTAAAAACTTTCTATTAAAAGTTACTCTATTTAGCAAATGCTGTAACATACCAACAAAAATCCAGCGATCAACATGGTGACCAAACAACAGATAAACACCATCTTTATTCCAACATTATGTTACCAGTGCCAGATATGGGCCCTGACAAAAACACATGAGAAATATTACAACATGTGAGATGAAATACCTGAGAAAGGCTATAAATGTCACCAGAAAAGACAGAATGAGAAATGAAGACATCAGAAAGATAGTAAAGACTGTATCATGCAAACAATATATAGAAAAACAGCAGATCAACTGGTTCGGACACCTTATGCTAATGGAACTATCACAACCAGCTATCCAGGGGTACAACAGCATAAAGAATGGCTACAAAGCAAGAGGAAGACCAAGAACAAGATGGGACGATTCAATCAGAGAGATTGTTAAGAACCATGACCTCACCATCGCAAACAAGATGGCCAAAGACAGAACACTTCAACTCCCCACGAACTAACGTCATTTGTGGAAAAGACAAAAGATAGATTAAAAGTTAAAACGTTGAAATTTGACATACACATTAATAAAGTTTAGGCAGTAAAAGGCATTATCTGATTTTTATTGAAAGAAGGTCTGTTACTGGTTGTTTTTCGTACTTCGAATAACGTTACGAGAGCGATAGCAAGCTGCTGGTATGCTTGTCAGTGGAATGGTGACCAGAGAAATTGTCAGACATTTCAATTGTGATCAGTCTACTATAGTAAGGCTGCACCAACGATTCCTGGCAACAGGTACCACCGATGACCATACCAGACCTGGTCAACCTTGTGTAATAACTTTAGCTCACAATCGTAATATTGTACTTAGGCCTATGCATCTGCGCAACCGTTTCAAACAGCAGCTCAGAGAGCAGCTTATACATGGAGTTTATTATCGCAAACACTGTGCGAAGGAGACTTCACTTCCCTTGGTTGAAAAAAAAAGAAGTTCTAACATTAAACATATTCTTACTAGACGTCACATAGCCAACAGTCTGGCTTGTGCCAAACAAAATATACAGTGACCAAAGATTTAATTTTATTTAAATACTGCAGTTTTGATTCAGCAAATCTATAAATATATGATCAGCCTAAATCCTAAAGACATCGGCCTCCTGGGAAGGAAAGAGCAGAGTATCATTTTCCGACTACGTACACAACATGTACAGCTTAACAATCACTGTAACAGAATACAACCACAACACACTCCAAGGTGCCAGCTGTGCAGTCATATCTAAGAAACTGTACCACCACCTTTTTGAATGTTTAGCACTGGATGACGTCAGAAAAATGCTTCTCCCTCCAAGGCCAGATAAACGGAACACATTATATGCAACAAAATAACAGCTCACAAACGCATGCATATATCACACAATAGCACTGGGTCAAAGGGCATGAGCCCATGGATAGCTGGATCAGCACCCAACCAACCAGCAAATGGTTTATAAATGTGGCAAAAAAAAGTTTCTGTGGATTTTAATTCAACAAGTGCAGTGGCTCATGTACAAACATGGTGATGCATTTTTAAGGGTTGCTAGTATATATTGAAGAATCGGGAGATCTTCAAGGAAAGAGCAGAAATTGAACAAAGAGGGTCTGATAACACTTTAAAAGAAAAAAAATACTAATGAAAATCCAAATTAAAAAAGTATTTTGAACATTTTAAAAGACTTGACACCTCAGCAAAGACTTTACTTGAGGGTAGAATTGAGGTAAGGTGAGCAACAGGTAGACAGAGATATACAAGTTGGTGGAAAATATCATGAGATGGACAGGTTACAGTCTAATAGAGTGCATCACCAAAGCAAGAGACAGAATATATTAGAGGTCCATTACGGCCAACCTTTGTTTCGGAAATGGCACTTGATGATTTAATTATTAAAAATGTGTATTAAAGAATCCATTCTCCTCATGTTTCTGTACATCAGCACTCAATGTATACTAAAAATTATACATGTCTGCATCACAGTAACTATTTTATTGATAATATTGATACTGACAACTTTCTATTATAATACACATATAGGCCTACTGTACATTTTAATTGGTGTAAAGTGTTGATCATGTACAATTATGTGTATCATGCACTAAAAATATTTGTGTATATACAGATTTGTCCTGCAGAATATATAAGCATCTCCAGTAATACTTTATGGAAACATAAGATTACATTCCCAGTACCTATTGCCTTGTGTCTTTTTTGATTTTGATCTCCGTCTGCATGGAATGTATTCATCGGGCATGGGCAATGATGACGCATATCCGTGTTCAGCCTCTGCAATAGGTTGGTTACACAAATAAACAGCTGATCTGGAGTAAAATGTATCCCACAATTTCAAGTCAACATGTAAATGTCCCTAAGACTATTACTACATGTTGCTAGAAGTGCTTCAGTAAAGAATAAACATTACACATAAAGAGACATCAATAGATAGAAAAATTAACCCCTTCCCTGCTGTGATATTCTTTAAGGATACAATGAAAAGTTATCTATATTTTGCGAACATCTCCTTAAGGCGAGATGGACCATGTATTAATATAATTTATCCCTGAAAGAACCTCAAAGTGTTCAAATACTGTGATTAGCTAGTACAAGCTGTCTAAAGGTCAACTAACAATTGAAATTCCATATTTGCACATGTTTGGAAGCATAATTATTACTTTCTGTGTGTTAACATAGCAGGCCCTTCTTTGTGTAGTCATTTTTTTTCTTGACTGTACTATGGTGACAACATGCACTCAATGAATTTGAAAATTATAAACATTTGGAAGAAAGTTTCACTGATAATTCTAGCATTCATTATCTGATTCACGAAGTGATTTAGAAAGTGTTAATTTGCAATGTGATACTAGTACTAATTTGGTATTTCAGGCCCTTATATGCAGTGTACGTATAATAATAATTCTAGCATTCAGGAAGTTTGTTTTGCGTTCGCTCCATAGTAATCAGCACAGATATTTGTGCAATTTCCATCGGGAGCGTAGTTACGTTGTGCCTTGTAGGCCCAGCACAGCTGATTTTGGCATGATTCAGAAAGTGATTTAGAAAGTTAATTTGCAATGTGATACTAGTACTAATTAGGTAATTCAGATAATAGACCCTATATGCAGCGCACGTTTCAAATTCATGGTACGGTAAGGTAAACATTTTCGTTTTCTGTCAATAATAGTATAATAATTCAAAACATTGATTATGCAAATGTTTTCAGAATCTTTGAATGTGTACCACAAGATACTAGCATACAACATATTTGTGATGCAGCAAATAAATATGCTGACAAGCATATTACTGATAGGAAAAACTGTGTCCGGAATAAAATGGGTTATTATGATTAGGTTAATTTGATTGAAATAATGTTTCATTTTGCGAGACACATGTACATAAATGTTTTCACATCTACATAATATAAAGAAGCATATTGCTTGTAAATTAATAAATTAGAGCATACAGTAATAATAGACCTACACTAAAAATTTTTTTAGCTGTAACCACATGGCAGTTTAGTGCATTCGACAACTTTTTACATATCTCTTGTCAACAGTTGTTGAGTGCACTGGTTCATTGCTATGTAGTGTTTATAGTATGTGGCACAGTCTGAATGGTTAATGCACATAATCGGAAACATGCGCAGTTGAAGCGGGCATATTTCCACATCCGCCATGACTCTTTTAAAAGTAAATTCAAATAGGAAGTATTCAAGGAAATAATCAAGTAGCATGACTCTTTTACAAAATTGTAGCAGCAAGACATTGAAATCTGTGTTTTTCAACCAACACCCAAGCTATCAAGTTTGTTCATCACGGAAACCATTTTCGTTGAAATTATAATGAATGCAGATTCTAATGAAGAGGAAATTGTGCAATTCACAGAGGCAGATATCACTCAATTCGATAATGTGATGTTAGAAAGAGATAATATTAGTGATACTCATTCTGTTGGCAGTGTGGCTGATGACATTTTCGAGGACGAGATAGTTGAAAATTCTCGTTATTTTGGGATATAGCCATGATTGACGTAGCGACTTCGGTGAAGTTGTTGAACCTATAGGCTTAGCTGATAACATTAGTGAGGTAGGTGTGTTTCATCTGTTTATTACAGATGATATTGTTAACATGTTGGTGACTGAAACTAATTGTTACGCTAAGCAGGTTAGTGAATCGAAGGGACAGGACGCTGGCAATGCATTTCGTGTGAAGCTGTGGAAGGAAGTAAGTCACAAATGATAAGAGCCTGTTACTTTGGTGCTCTTGATGGGACTGACCAAACATTCCTCTTATGATTTGTATTAATCAAATGATTGTCTCCTTGAGATGCATGGGTTTAGGAATGTCATGAGTGGGGACAGATTTGTTGATATTCTTTCATTCCTGTACCTTGTGGACAACACAAAAGCTGTTGTACAAGGGCAACCTGGCCACAGCAAGGCGTTCAAGATACAAGTATTTGTTGACAAATGTCTTTTTCTGTTTCAACAATAATATGGTCTCTCCAAAGAAAGTAGTGTCGATGAAAGCATGACTGCTTTCAAGGGTAGGACTAGTCTTATGCAGTACATGCCCAAACCCTCAAAGTAGGGTATAAAGGCTTGGATTTATTCAAAGACTAGTTATCTTTAGAACTGTAGGTTTGTCCTTGGGAAGGAGGAAAACGTGGGCCGAACCAAAGGGTTGGCTCAGTGTGTTGTGAGTCATTTGTTAGCCCCCATTCATGGTAAATGCCATGTTGTCCAGATGGACAATTTCTTTTCCTATCCAGACTTTTCAAGGAGCTTGCTGAGAACCAGATAGGCGCTTGCGGCACACTACGTTTGAATTGCAAAGGTGTCGCCCGCGCGATTAAATCTGTAACGTTCAAGGCTGGTGACCCACTTTGTACTGCGATAGATGGCAACTTTCTCTACATGGCATGGTATGACAAGAGGCAAGTTAATTTCATGTCTGCACATGATGCGCAGATCTTCAATAGGAAGGTCCGTTCAAAACGTCATAATGGTAATGTGTGTGACGTGGAAAAACCATGCGCTATACAGGCCTATACCAGTCATATGGGAGGCGTTGCTTGTGTTGACAAGCAGCCGACATATTATTTGTTAGCCCACAGGACTTGCAAGTGGTGGAAGAAAATCGTCTTTTATATGTTGGAAGTGTGCTTTATGAATTAACTTGTCCTATGGAGGGCCAAACATCCTGGCCGAGTAAAGGCGGAAAATTTCGCCTGCAGATCATTCATGGGCTTCTTAGTGGTTTCCAGTCTAGGCCTTCTTCCACTAGCGGAAGAAGAACAAGCCACCCACAAGATAGGATGGCAATAGCACCAATACACCACATTTCTATCAATCTTAAATGGCTGTCCAGTCGCAAGCCTGCACTTCCTGACTGTGTGGTCTGTTCAGATCGGTCAAAAAAGTGCCACCAGACTCAGTAATTATGCGCAGTGTGTAAGGTCACTCTGTGCCCATATCCTTGCTTCCATAGATACCAATTAATAAATTTCAAAACTGATTGTACGTCTGAGTTGCACAGCCAGTAGGAGAACTGCACAGCCAGTAGGAGAACTGCACAACTACTAGGTGTACTCCAGAGCTGCATGGCCAGTGGGTAAGTCATTTATGTTTGGTTGTTTTTATGAGATTTTATTATAGAAATAATGTCTTCACCTCTTCTTAAAATCAATTGTATGAAAAAAAAATCCAATTACACACACATTTGCGGCATTCAATTCTGCATTTAAATGTGTAAAAATTATTTTAAAAGCTCTAATAACAAAAATGTTATTGTGTTTTCCAAACACGGATATCATGTTGTTTTTTTGTGTGAATAAAAGTTCTTCACCACTTCCTCACACCTCGAGTAGGACACATAAAAAAAATGCTCACATATATTTGCGGTATTCAATTCTGCATTCACATGCGCACAAATTATTTTAAAATCTCTAATAACAAAAAAGTTATTGCGTGTCCTTAACACGAACCAAAAAACACAAATTCTCAAAAAATAATCCAGTGACAGCAGAGAGAGGGGGGGGGGATTTTTTGTTGTTAACCCAGTTTGCTAAAGGTTAACGTGAGGATACAGTGGACAAATTGGTTAGGGGAAACAAATTTAACAGCCCTTAAAATTTCCCAGCACTGCAGTTACGATCTGAGCTTTTTTACTCAGCTCAGGGGTTAATAGTTCTATCATCTATTATACCCACCACAATAAACTCACAATATTACAGTGGAATTCCTCTATAGCTCATCCTTTTATAACAAATTGTCCTAATTAACAATATTTTTTAAGATCCCTAATTATATATTTTTTTTATTGTACTGTATGCAGCAAATTTTTGTTATTACATACACTTTTGATAAGCTATAATGGGATTCCACTGCATATCCTTCCTCCCTATTATAGCCACCACATTATATCCTCTATAATAAACCCACCATATTATAATCTCCATACAGGCCCGTAAATATGGGGATGGTGAGGGTTCAAATACTCCCCATCCCCTTAGCAAATCTGAACATGACATTCAGTAATAGGAACTTTGTCAAATGGTTGGTAAAAACATCCCCCGTAGCAGTTTTTTGCAAAAAGGTCTTCTAATTTTCCATCAAACAATGAAATATACACATGAAATCGGGCCAAGGACCCCTTTTTAATTTTCTTGTAGGTAAAACCCCTCTCCTTAAAGTAATCATATCTACAGCCCTGCCTCCATACCATACCCACCTAGCAATTGGTGGGACTGCAGTGTAACCGTATAAGCGTCCTTAGGTGTGTACCAAAAGGTAGGGACAGAGAATACAAAGTATTAAGTTTTATAGCTCACACAACGGACTAAATAACTGAAAAAAATAGTCACCAGTCACTGTTAGGTGAACTGTTAAACAAAACTTCAGATATAGGCATGTTCCATGTGAATAAAAATTATTTATTTTTTGTTTGAACTGTTGGATTTTTATTTCTTATTACTTAGTATGTGCGCCAGTAAAATGTAACGTCTAATAAGTAATAACTTTCTGTTCTCTGTCCCTACCTATTTCTATCATCAATCAAGTCGCATGGTATATGTGATCTTGTTTCTCTGCACCACATATCTCTTGTGTTGTTAATAAGTTTAGTTGGTGGCGTACTCCCATGACATGATGACAACCCATTCAGCAACATCTCTCTTTATCATCCTCTGTTTCTTCTCCTAAATGTTCAAGTTGTGGTCTTATCACTTGTAGGCTACTACTTGTATAAAACTTGACTGCCTCTAATTTTTGTATCATTTGCCACTTTACTCCAGCATCTCTGCAATAGTTGTATTAGATGTCCATGGTATTTTCATCCGGTTTTCCCCCCCGGAAAAAACACACATCAGTATCCTTCAGTCATCTTAATATTTATCTTTGTTACAGTCCATGGTTTGCATCAATAGAGAACTACAAGTGATTTAAAAAAAAAATTGCATCTCCCGCATAACGGTAAAAAATGTGGCTGAGAAAAGTTGATAGACAATGGAATAATGCAGTGTAGAATGTCATTATAACAACTTGGTGCGGACCGACGAAATATGTATAGGCCTATAATAACAAATTCACTATACAAAGTACAAACAAATACAATATAATCGGGGATTTTGAAAAGTGTTGTTAAACAGGGAAATTAGTTATAAAAGGATGCGCTATATGGGGATTTTACGGTATGATAACAAGGTTACAATCCACTGTGTTAGTGTACTGCTGCATATTCCCTGGGATTTGTCGCTACGGAGTTACATGTTATTATTAGTCTTACTCTCGGCAGGCGACGCGTCGCTTCCTTGAGAAGGGCGGAGTACATATGGAGTAACACCAGTACAATGAAGTTAATCCTCTACGCTTATTCAACTTTTTATGTCTTGCGAATACATTATACAACACGCCTAACTAAACGAAAACTAGAACTTGACACGGCGAAGTGGCCATGCAAAATAAATATATTTATAAAGTTAAGGAACAAAACATCCCAATATTTACGTTTCCACACCGTCGAAAATAGAATGTGCTGTACTATCATGTCTTGTTAATATGAAAATATGAATACACACATAAACTGCACCTGTTATTGGTAATGTCAACATTGAACAAGTCGTTATACATTTTCACAACATTAATAGTCCGGGCTGTACCTCTTTCACGTCTTTCAAGGTATTCAGCTGCCTGCAGAAGTTGTGCAATACTTTGCATGTTAAAACAACACAAAACGTATCCTTGAAATGAAAAAAAAACTCGTCTAGATATCCTAACTCAGACGAGTTGGTATCCCTCCTCCGTTACGAACCTAACTAGTATTAGGGTTCAGAGTTTGAAAACATAGACCAGACTGCTGCAAATGTTTGGCTCGCTGGTTCACCGTTGAAGATTCCAGGTGGTTATATTGGCCACTATCAAGGGATTGTGATTGGTCCCTGCCAACCAATAGATGAGCTCGTTACATCCATACCACGGCATAGTCACATGCGTAATGTGAGTAGAGAATTGAACGAGGGCTCATTGCGCGAGGTGCCTAGCGATAACCCATTCATCTTAGCCTGCAACACACGGTAGTGTTTCAATTTAGCCACACATCGGTTTCAAACATAAAAAAAATATATTACTGCAAGATATATGTTAGATAAGGCTTGGATAAATTTATCTCTATTCCGGATTTATGCTCTCTCTCTCTCTCTCTCTCTCTCATGCTTTGACCTGGATCTTTGTTTACAAACAAACTACGCCCTTTAAACGACACTGCGATCAGTTCGTCACATGGCCAGCAGGATGTTTGATGGAGTTTTTGACAAAATCAATTTTCGTGAGTGATTTGAGGACATGTTATTTCTCTGTGTCAGGCGAAAAAAACAACCAGCTATTATTCTGTGTGACCTGAGGGAATAATTAAATAAAACTTATTAGCGTAGTGATAACTACCAGTGTCTTTAGACATCTTGAGCTGGATACATCGATCTTATTAATCTCGCGTGTGTGTGTAATGCATATAGCAGAAAATTCTAATAGTATCCCGCCAAGCAGGACGGGGTGTGAGGTGGCGTAATGGTTATTGTATGGCTTTCTACCTCTGTAGTTCTGGGTTTAATTTTCAGTGGAGTATGAATTGCTGAGTTGCTACAAAACTAACATTCCTAAGATCTTGCATATCCCCAATAGCAATATATGGGTGTGAATCCTGGACAATCTCCAGGACAAAGTGAATAAGAATATAGCAACATCAGATACAAAATGTTACAGACAAATCCTTAGAAAACCATGGACCAAAAATATTACCAATGTAGAGAAATGAGTAAAATAAAACTGACTAAACAGCAAGGTTCTTTCCAGAAAGCTACAATATTTTGACCATATCAAACGCCAAGACAGTCTAGAGAAGACGAGAATGGAGGGGATGATGGCAGGGAGACGAACCCCGGGCAGACCAAGTAGAAGATGGACGCAAAACATTAAAGATCACCAGAACATGACAGCAACAGAAGAAGACAGATCAACAAAAGTTTTGAAAGGCTGTGATGATTGCTACATCCTGTTCAGGACATGCTACCTGATGATGATGATAAATTACGTTCGAACTGAGGGAATATCTGTGGTGAAGTGGTTTACAGTCATGACCTATGTTCATTTTTACTGAAAATGTAATCATAGTAAAAAATGTACATGTGAATAAAACGTTATATTGATATCATCAGTTATCATGACTAACGTGTTTCGTGATATGAGCAACATTTCAGCCGATAGCGTGGATAGAAAACGTCAGGGACATCTTGAACGAACACGGTCATAGCATAGCTGAGGCGACACATCTGGTCTTGAAACACAAGCTCGAGCTCCAAATACCCCTACGCTTAACCGCAAGAGTGGATAACAAAAAATCCTGGAGAAAGGCAATAGACAATAGCGTGCTGCTTTGTATTGGCTGTCAACATCAAGGAAAATCGCGGGAAAAGTCAATTAAGTGCACCTTTGAATGATGAACTCCGCCAAAGACGGATGTGCCGGGCCATTTTGCGCAAATAAAACGGCGACACATCGCATTTCCATTCTTTGGACTGCATTCTGCTGGAAGTCTAGTAGGACCATTGCCATGCTATAAGAGAGATCCAGTGGGAGTTTGAGAATGAACGCTGAAGAAGAATGACGAACCAATGAGTCCACATGCCTATACTTGACGAGACACCATCATTGGTCAGTTTCATCTATGATCTAAGTCGACATCCGCCCATTTGTTGCTGAGCCCCATAAGGAAAGCACAGAATAGCGGCACTGTTACCTGACATGCATGTCGTAATAATCAACTAAGGTGATTTTGTGGGTGGAATTGACTGCTCCATCTCATATATGGTCACAGTCACTCAGAATCATGCTGAAGTCAGATTGAAAGAATCATATATCATATCAATATCGTATAATATAATATATATCACACCTACACGTAATATTTTTTTGGTATTATTGCTGCTCTCGCTAATTCTGTCAAAACACAAGCAAGGATATAAAATCACAATTTAATCTTCTAAACCCAGTTAATAAAAGGAGAATTATTTTAAGTTTAAAAAAAAACAGTACACATAACCTGTCATTATCGTAGGAGTATCACATTAGAAACAACATCACAAAGAGTCCCATAAACAGATATTGCCCTCAACCATTCGAATGAGTGGTCAGAAATCATGCTCTGACCACTTTTGATGTATCAAATGCTTTGTGTGTGTGTCTTCCCCTTTCCATTTTACCCTCAACTGTTCCTTTAAAAAAAAATGTGTTTCAAAACTGAGTCTTGTTTAATTACATGTCCACGCATGCCAAAATATTTCACCGAATTCTGGCTCGTTTATTATGTTTTCAGTAGTTTTTGTATATATTGGAAATTAGTTATTTTGGCTTTAAATTTAGTAATAGCAATTTCATTTATTGGCACCCCTGACTGAAACCGATACTAATTTTTCCTTTTGACATTTTCTGTACTTTGTGAAACACCCCGCATCACGTCAATAATAATTAACAATGACATTAATACTGTAATACTTGTATTAATATGTGTGAAATAGTTCGTTTCTAAATATACAATGGAAAATAAGGAGTAATGGGTGTTTTGGCTAACATAAATGTACAAATGAAAATTGTAGGAGAAATTAGTTTCCGGGGTACTCGGTATTTGTTTCGTCCGTCATACAGGAAACAAAGCAACCACTCTTCAGGCAGACTGGCAAGTAAAGTTTACTATTTCTGCAAGCAAAACGATTTCTTGCGTATGTACAAGGTTAAACATCTCCATACATAGGCGTAGTCTTTTTCTTTCGTTCTTCTGAAATGTGCATATATCTGAAGTTTTGTTCCTTATATAGCCCTGATTGTTTCAGTAACTCGTACTGATGTATGCAGAGTTATTTTTTTTTATTCCAGTGTTCTTTCTCTGGCTTATGTGATTGTCCACAGGCAATTACCCGTATTGTGCCAACGGCTTCGGGCGGAGGAGCACATCCGAGAAGATACAAGCCTTATCATAGATCTAGGAAACCCAACCTAAAATCAAACGGTGTGGTGGGGCAGAAAAGCTTGCATAAAATCTTCATTACAGAGCCTAGAAAATCGCGACAACCAAAAAAATCCTGGTAACATCCTGAGTAGGATATAACCTACAAGTTTTTTGTTTTTGTTTAAACTAAAGACCTAATTGTTACGGAGTCACCAATCGGGAAAAGTGGGGGATGCGGTAATATTGGGCATATACATTTAAAAAAACGTAAGTTAAAGCGTTAGCAATATGATATACGATAACGTGAGAACTAAATACAAGGACAGACGACATTTCGACCAAACAGCCCCCACCAGGAAGAAAAAAGGTTAGCTGAACAGTGAGAAAGATACATAGGAAAACATTCATGTTTTTAAAGAAAACACTTTTGAAATGTAAATTACAGATATTTTTTTTAGTTACTTTAATTCTGTAGCACTCCGAATAAAAATGTCCGGACCTCTTCAATCAGGTTTTTTTTTAAAAACTCCTACAACAAACACTCCCTTCGTAACCTTACTTATTTCATGTCACTTTGATAATATATTAAAAGTAGCCTGCATACAAGAATTTCTTTATCAGAGAGTAGTGCATATAATGCGCCATTTTGGAATTAATTACGCCAGTCTATTGCCTATCCCCAGGTGGTGTTGTCTTAGCTTCCACACTTGCCGTTGGATGTAGGGGTTTGTGAAGGAGATGCAGTCTGCATACCAGAGCCAGGTATGTTGCTCTGGTTGAGTTGTAGTCATGTTTATTCAGGATGATCTTGATGTCTATCCACATTTTCCTATGTCTGTATCCTGATTCTATCTTGTTATACGCTCTTATGGGAAGTCGATCGTTCATCCTCATAAGATATCCAAACCATTGTATTTGCTGTTTCTCTATATATTCGATGCATGATGAGATACCGATTATCTTTCAGATTTTCTGACAGCACATTTTGTCGAGTCTGGTTACTCCAACAGTCTTCCTTAGACATTTCTTTTCGCAAGTTTCGATCTTTCTCTTATGTGTAGATGTCAATTGCCAAGTCTGACATTGGTAGTATAGTGTTTGTATAAAGATTGCTCTTAATTCTTTACTTTCATGTTGACTTTTGGGTGCAATAGCAAAGGTGACAGCTGGTATGTCACATCATTTGCCTTTTGACATCTTATTTCTATCACTCTCTCGTTCGTCTTCTGTGAAGATACTTCCTAGGTACATGAACACTTTGACTTGTTTTATTTTCGTGTTCTTTATTTGGATGTGTAAGTGTTCTGTTGTTCTCATTATCTACATAGTCAGTACATCAGTACAATATCTTAAAACAAGAACCTATAATTTACATTGTGTTTTTATAGTTTATTTACAACAATAATAGAAGAAGCAGCTACATCAACCTATTATTATTATTATCATCATCGCCCGTGTGTTGCCAGGTCCGAAAGGGGAGCAAAGAATAGCAGCACTGTTTACCTTCAACGCATGTCGTAAAAGGCGACTAATGAGGTTATGTGATGGAGTTACTGTCCCATCTCATATAGGGTCAGTGACCCAAAGCCATGCTGAAGTCGGATGTGTCAGGCTGAAAGGCGCAGATATCGCAGCGATGCTGTAAACTATGACACAACGCATTCCGTTCTCCGGACTACATCCTGCTAATCTGCAGGAGTTTGACAACGAACGCAGAAGAAGACGAAAGAAGACTATTATTATTATTATTACTATTATCTCATACAATCGCCGTGTCTCTAGATTCATCAGTTATACAAATCCCAACACAGAAAACCGTCAGACAACGTTGCTCTAGGAGATCCGAAGCATACACTTCATGCAGCTCATGTTAAATGCATACAATTTTGTGAGCAGTGATGCATGTCAACTATTTACCGTAAGAGACAATTGATATTACTAAACATGCGTTCTGTCTGCAGCCAATAGTAGGGTATAACGGTAATGCGTATGAGTGTTCACATCTAACACTAAAATAATGCAGTCTGTGTCACAAGTTTACGCATGGGGTAAATATATTGCCATTTATGATAGCAATGCACAGTACACATGTGTGATTGACATTTAGTGTCGCCTGTTGGCATACCACTTGTGTATGTATGGTTACTAATACACAGCTATACAATGCATAGCGCAATCGCTTGTTACCTTGACCCTAATTGATATATGCCCGGTACTTTAACACCTACTTGTCTGCTATACTTTCTATTTGTCAGTGAATCAATCGATCAATCATTTAATCAAGCGACGAATGACGTAGGCGATCATGTTTCTCCATAACTACCTGTCTATTGTGATGTTAATAAGTTCAGTTTGTGTGTGACGTTCTCTCCCATGTCATCATGACAAACCATTCAACTTCTCTCTTTGTTTTCATCTGTCTTTTCTCCTATTGATCTTTCCGGTCGTTACTAAATGTTCAATTTTGTTCTTTTAATTTCATGCCCTATAATTTGTGACTGCGCGTCTCAAATTTTTGTTGTAATTTTGCCTTTTTACTAAAGCATATCTGAGACTGAGGACCTGTGTATTAGTTTGTTGTAGTTGTCCATGATATTTTCTCACTGTCGTGAGTTCATATTGAGCTTTTCTTTTTAAATTTTAGTCAAATACTTAATAATGGGGACGGAGGCAGGGGAGTTTGTGGTTGATTGACCCCTCCCCAACCCCTTTTAGGAAATCATAATATTAATGAGCACTAGAGATTTACACAAAAGGTGGGCAGCCCCGCCCCCTTCCTAATGAATAACGAATTTTCACAAAATAAAATTGTTCATGTAAACGAGGGAATTGCATACGAAGATGGCATAACACTCCATTAAAAAAAAAAGACGGAACCCCCCTGCCCCACTCCGTACTGAAGACGTATAGACGGTCATATTTACTGTCTATGCTTCCATGCTATACAAGAATTTGTTCGATATTATATCTAAGCTACTTTGAATTCGCATATCCATTGCATACTGTTATAATGCACATAATGCTTTTCATGAAATTAAATTAGAGATGGACAGTGGGGCAACCTTGTTGTGTTTATGGGATCTATTAAGCTTTCCTCGTGTGGTATGGGACAAATACTATTTTTTTGGTTTTAATCCAATGCAAGTGTAAGTAATGGAACCTGCACATTTAACACTTTTAGGTCAGACTGACTTGCCATGAAAAAAAATGACTTGACGAGCCGCATTTGACCCCCAGACATTGTTTAGCGGACCCACGATTTGACATTACCATGAAGATAAACACAGAAAATACCGCGATAATGTCAATCACAAAAACAGGAAGAAACACTACTATTGTCATCAATGACCAACAACTTACACGGGTGAAAGAATTTACTTATCTTGGAAGCATATCATATCAAATGGGAAAAATACCACAGAAATCGAACGTAGATGCAGCATAACATACCAGATCTTAGGAAAAATGTCTCCTATTTTAAAAAAAACAAACATGTGAACATGAACACCAAAACTGCACTATATGGTTGGTTGCTGATCCAGTGGTCCATGGGCTCATGCCCTTTGACCCAAAAACTGCACTATATAAAACAATCATCATACCATCTTTGCTATATACACATTGCTATCAATGTGAAAAGTGGACACTAACAACAAAAGACTTATGTGAAACGTGTTACAACAGAAATTACTATACTTATAATTCTCGGGGTAACAATAAGAGACAATCAGAAATGAAAACATCAGAAGACTAACACACACGATGTCAATCCTGGATTATATCAGAAAACAACAGATTAAGTGGTTTTCACATGATTCCAGACTACCATCAGATAGTGCCCCTTAAAAATCATCCAGACTACCATCAGATAGTCTTCTTCTTTCTGTCCTCATGTACCTTTCGGTGTTGAGGGGAGAGTGAGTGTACGGTCTTTTGCCCTTCTATTTGCCTCTCCTGCTGTTATATTTCCGAATGTCTCTAATACACTATCCACCTTTTACATGTGCGTCCAATAGGTCGACTGTTTTCGTATCGTTTGTTAAGTGTTTTTTGGATAATACTTTGCTCTTTCTGTCTGGTTATGTGGCCGTACCATTTAACTTGTTGTTTCTGGATGTATTCTATTGTTGACTTGATCCCTAATTGTTTCCTTAGTGCTTCATTCCTGATTTTTTCTCTCAAGCTAACTCCAATCATACGTCTCACAAATTTCATTTCAGTGGTGTTAATCTTATGTATTGTTCTAGAATCTAATGTCCAAGTTTGACACTGATAACACAATGTTGGTAAGAAAATGGTGTTGAAAAGCGCTTTCTTTGTTTCTAGTGTAATATCTTTGTTTCTTAGTAAAGGTGTTAATTGACCAATGACCATCAGATAGTGCCCCTTAAAAACAATCTAGACTACCATCAGATAGTGCCCCTTAAAATCATCTAGACTACAATCAGATAGTGCCCCTTAAAATCATCTAGACTACCATCAGATAGTGCCCCTTAAAATCATCCAGACTACCATCAGATAGTGGCCCTTAAAAATCATCTAGACTACCATCAGATAGTGCCCCTTAAAAATCATCCAGACTACCATCAGATAGTGCCCCTTAAAAATCACCCAGACTACCATCAGATAGTGGCCCTTAAAAATCACCCAGACTACCATCAGATAGTGGCCCTTAAAAATCACCCAGACTACCATCAGATAGTGGCCCTTAAAAATCACCCAGACTACCATCAGATAGTGGCCCTTAAAAATCACCCAGACTACCATCAGATAGTGCCCCTTAAAAATCACCCAGACTACCATCAGATAATGCCCATCAAAAAGCGTTGATATACAGGCACGATGGATACGAAGTCTGGGACAGACCATGCAGACGCAGATCACAGAAATAAAATAATCAACGAAAACAAACAAACAAACAAACAAACAAACAAACATATATGAAGCACACAAAAAGGCCGTCTTCAGAGAACGCTTCTACACCTGAAGCTGCAAGGCATAAGGGGGGTAGAACGCGAAAAGAAAAAGAAAGAAAGTTTGAATAATGATCGTCTACAATATAAGACATACTGGGTACTTGGATAACAAGCCTTCTTTAATGATCCATTTGACTATTCCTGTGATTTGTATTGATAATTATTATTTCGATTAGCCACCGATGACGGGTGTATCGGGCCATTGGCGCAAATAAAACGGCGACACAACGCATTCCCATTCACTGGAATACATTCTGCTGGAAATCTAGTAGGACATGTCCTGCTACAAGAGAATTCAGCAGGAGTTTGAGAATGTACGCTGAAGAAGAAGATTTCGATTATAGTTTATGTGATAGCCAGTGAGAATAATCGAGAGAATAATCCAATAAGTTATTTTAGAAGTCATGATTTCCCATTAGCCAAAAGGTCTTCTTCTGAACCGAGGGTCATGGCTTGAATATAGATTTGGGTTGTGCTTCACTACTTTTTGCGTTATTGGAACACTGGTCATCTGATGGTTAAGGGGTACCAAAATACTTGGCTTTATCCACTTGATTTGATGATGTGTCTTTTTTCTTGATATCTTGGTGGTGTATATTCTAGAATGAGAACGGGAGAGAAAGGTGGAAACTAGTTACAGAAAAACGGTAGCAACGTTCATAAAAAGGAGAGAGAGAGAGAGAGAGAGAGAGAGATAGACAGATATATAGATAAATAAATAGATAGATAGATAGATAGATAGATAGAGAGAGAGAGAGATAGGGTTGTATGAAGTGTCACCTTAATATCCGGACTGACTGAACGAAGTGGCCATGGAAAATTTTATTTAAAGCCAAATAACACAAGACAATAGCCATAAATAAGCCAAACAAAACTGAATTATCCTTTCTACTTCAAAAACAAATCAATTTCCCTTTTTGACCAATTTCAACTCCCTCCCCCACCCCCTTGTCAACAACTGCAAATAATGTATTACCACCCCCGGTTATATATGCCAACCCCACCCCCAACATGTTTTGCAGAAAAAAAGTATGAAAATACTACATGTTTCACATTTTTACACCCATATCACAACACACACACTTCACTCCCTCCCCCCAAGTGTTGAAATAATTTATGGACATGATCTTTCTTCATTAAATTTTTTTAATTTTAAACAGAGTGAGAGAGATAACTATAATAGTACATTGACAGTACATTGACAGAGAGATGACTATAATAGTACATTGACAGTACATTGACAGAGAGATGACTATAATAGTACATTGACAGTACATTGACAGAGAGATGACTATAATAGTACATTGACAGTACATTGACAGAGAGATGACTATAATAGTACATTGACAGTACATTGACAGAGAGATGACTATAATAGTACATTGACAGTACATTGACAGAGAGATGACTATAATAGTACATTGACAGTACATTGACAGAGAGATGACTACAATAGTACATTGACAGTACATTGGAAGAGAGATAACTATAATAGTAAGTACATATACAGTACATTGACAGAGAGATAACTACAATAGTACATTGACAGTAAATTGACAGAGGGATAACTATAATAGTACACAGACAGAGGGATAACTATAATAGTACATTGACAGTACATTGACAGAGAGATGACTATAATAGTACATTGACAGTACATTGACAGAGAGATGACTATAATAGTACATTGACAGTACATTGACAGAGAGATGACTACAATAGTACATTGACAGTACATTGACAGAGAGATAACTATAATAGTTAGTACATTGACAGTACATTGACAGAGAGATAACTATAATAGTACATTGACAGTACATTGACAGAGAGATGACTATAATAGTACATTGACAGTACATTGACAGAGAGATAACTATAATAGTTAGTACATTGACAGTACATTGACAGAGAGATAACTACAATAGTACATTGACAGTACATTGACAGAGAGATAACTATAATAGTTAGTACATTGACAGTACATTGACAGAGAGATAACTACAATAGTACATTGACAGTAAATTGACAGAGGGATAACTATAATAGTACATTGGCCGAAAGATAACTATAATAGCACATTGACAGAGAGATAACTATAATTGTACATTGACAGATAGATAACTATAATTGTACATTGGCCGAAAGATAACTATAATAGCACATTGACAGAGAGATAACTATAATTGTACATTGACAGATAGATAACTATAATTGTACATTGACAGAGAGATAACTATAATAGTACATTGACAGAGAGATAACTATAATTGTACATTGACAGAGAGATAACTATAATAGTCCATTGACAGATAGATAACTATAATTGTACATTGACAGAGAGATAACTATAATTGTACATTGACAGAGAGATAACTATAATAGTACATTGACAGAGAGATAACTATAATAGTACATTGGCCGAGAGATAACTATAATAGTACATTGACAGAGAGATAACTATAATAGTACATTGACAGAGAGATAACATAATAGTACATTGGCCGAGAGATAACTATAATAGTACATTGACAGAGAGATAACTATAATTGTACATTGACAGAGAGATAACTATAATAGTACATTGACAGAATGTAAGATATACAACTTCTGAGCAATCACAAGTTCTCCTTACTAAAAAGTATGCCCCCCCCCAGTTACTACTATATTCTTCTTTCTTCTTCGTTATTCTTCAGTCAGTTATCAGGTTACAGCTCATTCAGACAAGTGTAGAAAAACCACGTGCAAACCATGCGTTGTTGTCCTCAATCCAAAATTTTCTTTCCACTGCCTTTTCTTCTTCAACCCTGAACCTTTCCTTGCATAATAGTTTTAGAAAGTGGTCGTGCTTCGTTACATATCCAAACAAGGCACGTTTAGTGAACTCACAATTTATAAATATATTATCTGGAATAACATAACAGCCAATCAAACGATGATATTTATGCCGGTTTATAGCTCTTGTACGCCGATATTCTAACAAAAGTTTCAGGGGCCACAATTCTATTTGGCTGTCCTACTTCGTTATTTTATTCAAATATAAAATTAATCTGTACACATAAATTATCAGGTTTCTTATATTTACTACCCCTCCACACCACCCCCGCCCTCCCAATAACAAATGTTTATGACAATCATGTTTCGACATTCTCTTGTTAGATTTATTGTCTTTAGATCGGGATTTTGCACTATAGACATCAATATTTAACTCGATTTTTTTTAAGGTTAAGTGTAGCTATGTCTAGCAAAAACTGCATTGCATGTATAAGAGTATTTGTTATCATTATTTAAATTGTGGGTCACAACTTACCTTTCCGCAACTAAATTTAAACATGCCAAGAAAACGCTAAATAAATCAAGCCAATTCTCACGCGCTAACAAAGCCAGATTTGCCAAAAGTGTCAGTAAAGAAAGCCAATATGGCAACCCTGCTTGAAGGTGACACGATAGTTTTGCCAATTAATATTGAGGTCACACATCTGACTGACTGCCAGGTCCGCGTGTAGATATAAATAGGTCTGACATAGATTACGTAGGTCAGCATGATAGCAGTGGGCAAAAAATATGTATGTTTTACGTCTTATGCGAATTTGAATATTGCTACAGTTCCTTCAGTGGGAGTATGGTAGGCCTACTATTAGAATATTGCTACCGTTCCATCAGTGGGAGTATGGTAGGCCTACTGTTAGAATGTTGTTACTGTTCCATCAGTGGGAGTATGGTAGGCCTACTATTAGAATGTTGCATGCTACCGTTCCTTCAGTGGGAGTATGGTAGGCCTACTATTAGAATATTGCTACCGTTCCTTCAGTGGGAGTATGGTAGGCCTACTATTAGAATGTTGTTACTGTTCCATCAGTGGAAGTATGGTAGGCCTACTATTAGAATGTTGCATGCTACTGTTCCATCAGTGGGAGTATGGTAGGCCTACTATTAGAATGTTGCATGCTACTGTTCCTTCAGTGGGAGTATGGTAGGCATACTATTAGAATGTTGCATGCTACTGTTCCTTCAGTGGGAGTATGGTAGGCCTACTATTAGAATGTTGCATGCTACTGTTCCTTCAGTGGGAGTATGGTAGGCCTACTATTAGAATGTTGTATGCTACTTTTCCTTGAGTGGGAGTATGGTAGGCCTACTATTAGAATGTTGCATGCTACTGTTCCATCAGTGGGAGTATGGTAGACCTACTATTAGAATGTTGCATGCTACCGTTCCTTCAGTGGGAGTATGGTAGGCCTACTATTAGAATGTTGCATGCTACTGTTCCTTCAGTGGGAGTATGGTAGGCCTACTATTAGAATGTTGTATGCTACTTTTCCTTGAGTGGGAGTATGGTAGGCCTACTATTAGAATGTTGTTACTGTTCCATCAGTGGGAGTATGGTAGACCTACTATTAGAATGTTGCATGCTACCGTTCCTTCAGTGGGAGTATGGTAGGCCTACTATTAGAATGTTGCATAATACTGTTCCTTCAGTGGGAGTATGGTAGGCCTACTATTAGAATGTTGCCTAATACTGTTCCTTCAGTGGGAGCTAATATCGGCAGGCCTATGAATGTTATTATAAATGTTACGCAATTATCAGCGATAACACAGGGCAAAGTCAACGATTGGGGAATTGGGGGGGGGCACCTTCAACTGTTTCCACATGTCTATTTCGTTCTGAACACTGTTAGTCTCACAACATGAACGGTTTGACGTAATGATTTCTTCATTATCACTGTTTAGCATATCTACATGTCAAATTCTAACGCTGAAATAATTAACTATGATGATGATGATGAAATAACTCGTTTAACTGTGAGCAGGTAGCTATTGGCAGACCACAAGTTTTCGGACAAAAGCACATGTTTTTCTCAGTTGTGTAGCTGAGGCGAGGCCCGAGATCGTATAAGATCTCAAAGCCATAGATATGTAATGTAGGTTTATCGGCAGATCTGGAGACAAGTTTAGTCTTCAAAGTCACTCTGGTGTGCTAATATCTCTGGGTTACCACGTTCTGACAGAATCCCAACACACAGTTCTGGTCCAACTAACTCATTATTCTTCGGTCAAATTTGTTGATTCGTGCACAGTGATGGAACATCTAGCATTCCCCGTAATTCGCCGACGAGTCTGTTATAAAAGGACAAAGGTGTATATCCGCTGGCCTGCATGCCATCGTCATTCATTATGTGATTCTTCTTCTTCTGCGTTCGTTCTCAAACTCCTGCAGATTAGCAGGATGTAGTCCAGAGAACGACATGCGTTGTGTCATGATTTACATCATTGCTGTGATATCTGCGCCTTTCGGCCTGACACATCCGACTTCAGCATGGCTATGGGTCACTGACCCTATATGGGATGGGACAGCCAACCCCATCCCATAACCTCCTTAGTCGCCTTTTACGACATGCGTGGAAGGTAAACAGTGTTGCTATTCTTTGCTCCCCTTTCGGGCCCCTGCAGCACACGGGCGATTATGTGATAAAGACAAAAATAAGAAATTGAAAGAATATGTGACAATGAGGATTATTTTTACTGGTGACAGTTTGTCAACCTATCCCTCCAACTTTCCTTAGTCGCCTTCTACGACATGTCTGGAAAAAGATAGTGACCCTATTCTTTGGTCCTTTAATTAGAAGTGTAGGCCCCGGTTTCCACACGGACGTTAGCCAAGACAAAAAGAATAGCGTACAGCTCGCCCAACACAAGATATGGTAAGTTCAAGCGGAAAACAACCCAAAAAACACAATCATGTTAAGATAACAGCTGCATGAGCCGAGCCTGTCATAAATCGCCAGCGTCAGAGAAAACCTTACAAGCTGGAAATATAGGGGCTGCGATAACACAGGGAAAATGGGAAACTGATTGTAAATTGGTAAATTGCAGCGTTACCAATAGTATACTCGACATACTAATACTGAAGCACAAGGGCAGACGTCGTTTCGACTAAATTGCTTTCATCAGGATGAAAAACAACAACTTACTTAAATGGGGAATACGATATAGTACCGCGAGAACAGGTTTTGAGAATAGATGAAAGGAGGTGACAAATAATAACAAATGATAGGCAGAATATGTTAAAGCAGTGATCTTAAACATTCGCGATATGACGCCCCTAAGGGCCCCATATCTGCGCCCCAGTTTTGAAATTGGGAAAGGGGCACAGATCTGTATAGGGGAACATGAAAGTAACTATTTGAACAATAAATAAGCATCATCATCATGCAGTGCTTTACCGACTGGCGTAGATGATTATAGGTGTTCATAACTGTATTTCCAGTATCTTTTATCAAGATTATGGTTAACTCTATGCCATGATATGTCGTCACACTATTTAATATTTTCTCACAATGTCGTTATATATCTCTCCTGCTTACTATCTTTCCCGTTGTTATTATGTTTTCAGATCCCACTGTCGGATAACGTGTCTACAAAAATAGAGATGACTTTTGACTGATATTAATAGTATATGATAGGCATAGGACACGATACTAATGTGTGATGGGAGATGTTAGACCATGTTACATAACATATGATGGGAGATGGTAGACCATGTTACATAACATATGATGGGAGATGTTAGACCATGTTACATAACATATGATGGGAGATGTTAGACCATGCTACATAACATATGATGGGAGATGTTAGACCATGTTACATAACATATGATGGGAGATGTTAGACCATGTTAAATAACATATGATGGGAGATGTTAGACCATGTTACATAACATATGATGGGAGATGTTAGACCATGTTACATAACATATGATGGGAGATGTTAGAGCATGTTACATAACATATGATGGGTGATGTTTGGACACGATACTTACTGTGTGATGGGAGATGTTAGACCATGTTACATAACATATGATGGGAGATGTTAGAGCATGTTACATAACATATGATGGGAGATGTTAGACCATGTTACATAACATATGATGGGAGATGTTAGAGCATGTTACATAACATATGATGGGAGATGTTAGACCATGTTACATAACATATGATGGGAGATGTTAGAGCATGTTACATAACATATGATGGGAGATGTTAGAGCATGTTACATAACATATGATGGGAGATGTTAGACCATGTTACATAACATATGATGGAGATGTTAGAGCATGTTACATAACATATGATGGGAGATGTTAGAGCATGTTACATAACATATGATGGGAGATGGTAGACCATGTTACATAACATATGATGGGAGATGGTAGACCATGTTACATGACATATGATGGGAGATGTTAGACCATGTTACATAACATATGATGGGAGATGTTAGACCATGTTACATAACATATGATGGGAGATGTTAGAGCATGTTACATAACATATGATGGGAGATGTTAGACCATGTTACATAACATATGATGGAGATGTTAGAGCATGTTACATAACATATGATGGGAGATGGTAGACCATGTTACATAACATATGATGGGTGATGTTAGACCATGTTACATAACATATGATGGGTGATGTTTGGACACGATACTTACTGTGTGATGGGAGATGTTAGACCATGTTACATAACATATGATGGGAGATGTTAGAGCATGTTACATAACATATGATGGGAGATGTTAGACCATGTTACATAACATATGATGGGAGATGTTAGAGCATGTTACATAACATATGATGGGAGATGTTAGAGCATGTTACATAACATATGATGGGAGATGTTAGAGCATCTTACATAACATATGATGGGAGATGTTAGAGCATGTTACATAACATATGATGGGTGATGTTTGGACACGATACTTACTGTGTGATGGGAGACGTTATAGCATGTTACATAACATATGATGGGTGATGTTTGGACACGATACTTACTGTGTGATGGGAGACGTTAGAGCATGTTACATAACATATGATGGGTGATGTTTGGACACGATACTTACTGTGTGATGGGAGACGTTAGAGCATGTTACATAACATATGATGGGTGATGTTTGGACACGATACTTACTGTGTGATGGGAGATGTTAGAGCATGTTACATAACATATGATGGGAGATGTTAGACCATGTTACATAACATATGATGGGAGATGTTAGGACACGATACTTACTGTGTGATGGGAGACGTTACAGCGTGATACCCCGCTTGCGATGGGAGATGTTAAAGGATGGTACATAACACGTGATGAAATATGTTATATAACATGCTCTAACATATCCCATCACATATAATGTACTTTGTTCTAACATCTACATCTCACATCACACGTAATGTACCATGCTCTAACATCTCACATCACATCTAATGTACCATTCTCTAACATCTCACATCACATGTAATGTACTATGATAAACTGTCGGGCTTGTCAGGAATCGGACAAGGAAATTGACGAAGGACAATGCTAAAATCAGCTGTTTTATTTTGCTCAGATAGTACTTTTAAAAAGTAAAGAAGAAAAAAATTGACACCATAAGAAAATAAATGTTAGTAAGTGTTGACGAGAAAGGGTTATTGACGAAGTTAGTTAGCGTGAATATTCAACCAGCCGTGACCGAAGCAAGAAAATGTTAGGGGAGAATAAAATATTGTCAAAAACTATTAGTTTAAGAAAGGATGCTTATATAGTAGAATATTCTGAAAAAGAATGTTGACCACTTTGAGTATCGCAAATTAGAGTAAAACTAGATTAGTAGGAAAACATTCGTGGACAAAAACGTGAATACACATGATTATTGAGCAAGAATGAGATCCGAAAGTACGTCCAAATACGTGAACATAATGGATTGTAATCAATCTTGAGTGATCAGTCGTTCATTTGCCAGAAACTAAATAACAGCTCAGTAACAGCGAAGGATTAATCGGGGAACTGTCGATGAAGCAGGACATGGTTTCTCGAACTCCATAGTTTCTGTCAAGAGGATTGTTGGAGTGCAAATTGTACAAGGTAATTTCAGGAAAATTCGTCACATGTTGATTTTTTTATGAGCTCCTATGTTATTGTAAAGTGTCAGAGTGAATATTGTGTATTTCAGTATTATAGATAAAATATTAGAATTATGAGTGAGTAGAACTAGGTTGTGATAAAGGCTTACATGTTAGAAGTAAAGCAGCAGTATACATGTTAGTAATCTGTGTATAGAAATTGAATAAATTAGTCAGGTATGTGTGTAGTTCGTTGAGAACGTGACCCCATGTATAGTTCACATTTCATGAAACTGCTTCTGAAAGAATATAATTGTCCCAGAACATTAAATATTCTGATGGTTTGGCCAGAAAGAGAAGGCCAAACAGAGTGATGAAATTCGAGAGAATGAGAAATCCTTCCTACGAAATCTTCACTTTAGAATAGAGGTAGGGAAATTGAGAAACTATATTCTCAAACTACGTCATATGCTCAATGCAGCAGAACATTGGGAATATTGTGTGTATTACTCACCACAATATTTCGTTTAGTAATTAGTTAGGTTTCAGAGAGATTGCTAGATCATTCTAACGTGATTTATCGCCAAGTGTTATAGAATGGTGCATTTGGTATCTTTGTAAACCAGAAGGCGAGATAAATTTACAGAGTAGTTATTGGAAGCTTTGTCGATTAAAATTGTCATGTATTTTTATGAAGTCTTACCGGAGTTTCAGAGTTCCTGCTTTTTTAGGCCTTATTTACCAAGTGAACCTAGGTGAATAGTTACTTAATTTTCGAGCCGGTTTCGGAATACAACCACTCGGAGACCTTGAATTTTGATGAACTTGCTGTCTTTATTTGAAGACCCACCCAGTCAATGTTACCTTGGGAGAAATCGTCTTCTGGAGTGCGAGATGTCAGTTTTCAAGCCACTGGAAGCCAAAAGTTTATGAACTGTGAACACTGCATTCTCAATGTCTCCACCAGCTTCATTTTCGATATTTTTGGATAGCCGGACCAATCATATAATTAACCTCGATAACTGCGAACTATTGACTTGAAGGACAGATTTGTAGGGACTACCAATCATTTTTTAAAATAATTTTTAAAAATTGATAATTAGTTAGATTGGATAGTTGGAAAAAAACCCCTGATTTGATAATAGAAACAATAAAATGGTCATCCTATAGCCAGGGAATCAACTGCCTCTTTCCCTGTGAGTATAAAGACTGAAGGAATGTGTTATATGTCATAACACAGATTATCCTCAAGTAATTTATATTATTGAAAGAAAGTTATTATTAAAGATATCCATGTGTAATATAATTCCTTTCTTTTAGAAGCTAAGTTAATGTTTCAGATGGGACCAGCCTTTTTCAGTTCACAGTCGCACAACGAACATCAGCAGAAGTGCTTATAACATCAAAAGAAATTCCAGATTTGGAAACACTATACGGAGAAGGAATTAACACCCCCTTCCCTCCTTTCCACATAATACAGTACCATACTCTAACATCTGACATCACATGTTATGTAACATTCTCTAACATCTCCCATCACATGTTATGTAACATGATCTAACATCTCCCATCACATGTTATGTAACATGCTCTAACATCTCCCATCACATGTTATGTAACATGCTCTAACATCTCCCATCACATGTTATGTAACATGATCTAACATCTCCCATCACATGTTATGTAACATGCTCTAACATCTCCCATCACATGTTATGTAACATTCTCTAACATCTCCCATCACATGTTATGTACCAAGAAAATAAGATTGATTTACAATGTTTAAGTGAGGTCAATGGCAGTATTATGGAGAGAAAGCAGCGTAGGTGACAATGTGCTCAACACCCACATACAAACATGTTCATGGGAAGACATTTAGTCAGTTTTGTGGACACACATATACACAATGATTCCACAGCTGAAATTCTTTTTTTTACTACATCTTGGGTTTTTGGCATCAGCTGGGGTGCTGGGATTATTTTAGCCATATTTGCTTAATCTGCATTAAAAAATAAAGAAATCTATATTAGAAAATCAATAATAAGTGAGACTTGTAAAATGTATAACAATAGTACTTGCGTAAAATGTATAACAATAGAACTTGCGTAAAATGTATAACAATAGTACTTGCGTAAAATGTATAACAATAGTACTTACATAAAATGTATAACAATAGTACTTACGTAAAATGTATAACAATAGTACTTACATAAATTGTATAACAATAGTACTTACATAAAATGTATAGCAATACTACATATGTAAAAGGGATAACAATAATACTTATGTAAAATGTATAACAATAGTACTTACGTAAAATACAAGGTCGATCAGCTTTACAATGGAAGCATAGACAATCAGACTATATGGTTATGGGTACGAAACAATAGATAGCTCGGTAGTCTAGTTGATAGAGAACGTGCTTGCTATCACCGGGTTACAGCGTGCCAGTTTCGAAACCACGTTAGGACAAAAAAAAAAACAAAAAAACAACAACAAAAACATCCGGGTTGTAACTTCTCGCTTGACACAACCACTCCTTCGTTCGACTCAGCTGGGGGGGAGGGGGTGTAAAGACAGCAAGTAATGGAACTGGTCACCTCACTTAATAGTTTCTGCCGCTTTGTACACGAAGAGTTATCTTCACCCCATGGTTGCTGCCATGGGACTTACCTTTACCTTTACGAAACCATACAAATATTAGTATACAAGACAGTTTCAAGCATAATATCTTTTTCCAAAAAATACAATTCAAGCAGTGAACAAACAATAACCATAATAGGACTATAGAAAGACATTAGACGGCAGACATTTAACAACAGAGACATCCAAGGTAAGAATGACGTAGAGTATACACAAATATTGTCATAGAGACACGCATTAAAAATATGGGGAATGAAAACGAAATAAAACAACTGTGCCTAACACAACTTGTGATGGGAAATCTGTGGAAATCAGAACATTAATTTTAGTACTAGAGATTTAGCCAAAAGACAAGTAAACCATCTCCACACTTAACGGTTTTCGAAGAAAAAGTCAAAACAAGTCTCACGGAAACGATATAGTTGTACACGATAGTTAGCGAATGACAAATTTTAAGCACAACTCATTCCCCAGATTGAAGAATTATCTGATGCCTGGGCCTTATTTAGATGCATTATAATCTGAGTTTTTTTCCAGGTCTGGTTTAAAAAAACTAAATCATCTGTGGTAACACTGCACACACATATTGAGTGTGGCTAATACTGCATAAAGTCATCATCACAGGCGAACTGGAGGACTTGCATGTTCGTTCTTTAAGTCCAGGCCAGGCTTACCTATAGGTATACTTTTATGTATGACGGTTGAGAAAACCAAGCGTAGGATGATGTTCAGTTTTATAATGCAGTAACCTATAGGCCAGGGTTTCTCAAAGTCTTTCATGCCAACGCCACTTTCGTGAAATGTTAGGATATAGACTAACGCTCTCTCCCCCAACCATGATCGTAGATAAGTCTCCAGTTTAAACAAAAAAGTGGGGGGGGGGGAGGAGGTGTACACAAAACAGATAATGTAATCGTTTATGTGTGATGTTTGGTGATAATCTTTCATAAATAGTTACTTAATCTCGATGGCTTCATCATCATCATCATGTGCCGTCTCCGCAACGAAGGTTGACTGCAACGGATCTCCAACATCCCCTGTCTCTTGCCTTGTTTATACATTCTGCTAGACTGTAACCTGTCCATCGTGTGATGTTACTCTCCCACTTGTATCTCTGCCTACCTCTTGCTCGCTTCCCTTTGACTTTACACTCAAGTAAGGTCATCAATAAAGTGTCATGTCTTTTAATGTGTCCAAAGTATTTTATTTGCCTGATCTTTATTTATTTTAGTAGTTCTTTCTTCATATTAAGTGTCTTTAGCACCTCTTTATTTGTTTTCTTCTCTTTCCATGATGTTCTCCCTATTCTTCTATATACCCACATCTCAAAAACATCAATTCTGTCTTCTAATTGTTTATTTAGTGTCCATGTTTCTGAGCCATACATTAATATAGAATGGATATAGCATTTTATAGTTCTCATTTTAACTTGTTTGTAATTTGTTTAGATGTTAATATTTTCCTCATGTCATTGAAGGTACTTTTAGCCATTCCTATTCTCCTTTTAACTTTTGTTTCACATCTGCCATTATTTGTGACTGTGTCCAAGATATTGATAATGTTGTAGTTTCTCTCCATGTATATATTTAGCTCTTGTTTTTCTGTGTCTTTGCTGATTAGCATGGTTTTTGTTTTTTGGATATTTATATCCAGCCCACATTCATTATTTGATTTATTGACTTGGTCTATTAGTCTTTGTAGTTCATGTTCATTTTCTGCTAAAAGAACAGTGTCATCTGCATATCTAAGGTTTTTTTAATTATTTTCCCATTGATCTTGAATCCTGACATTTCTTCTATATTTTTAAAGATATTCTCTCTGTAGATATTAAATAGGCTTGGTGATAAAATGCATCCTTGTCTTACCCCTCTTCTTATTTCTATGTATGGCGAGTAGCTGTTTTCACATCTTATTGATGCAGTTTGTTCCCAATATATATTTCTAATTAGTCTGATGTCTTGACTTTTCTATCTATGCTTATTTCTTGAAGACATTTGATTAATTTTTCGTGTTGGACTCTGTCAAAGGCCTTGCTATGAAACATATATATATATATATATGTTTCATAGCAAGGCCTTTGACTGTATATATATATATATATATATATATATATATATATATATATATATATATATATATATATATATATATATATATATATATATATATATATATATATATATATATATATATATATATATATATATATATAATAGTGTATATATATTGACTTCTATATATTTATCTATCATTAGTCGGATACTCAGTATAGCTTCTCTGGTTCCTTTGTTTTTCCTAAAACTGAATTGTTCTTCACCGACTTCCGTGTCTATGGATGGCTTCACAGCTTCCTGATTATTTTTTTTTTACAATGAACTCAATGACAATATTTTTTTTTAAACAAGAAAAAGCAATTTCAGTATTTTAGATTATTCAACTCTGATGACAAATCTGTTCTGGGATCTTCGTCTGTCATTAATTAAGATAAGACAACAGTATTAAAACTACAGTATCATTTACGAAAACTTCCCGCCAAACTGTCAGACATGCTTACAAAAAGTTATAAAATAGTGTTTTTTTCCCCCCAAGAAACAATAGCAAATATACGTAGAAAACTAGAATACGTTTTACTGTTAGGGGGCAACAATAAGTTTACAAAATGAATTTGCAAGATCCCCTGCGAATGTAAGCCAATAATTGCGGTTGTTGAAATGTTTTCGATTATTGTAATTTAAATAGTTAAAAAGATTACTGTTTTTCCCACAAAAACTATTTGTCAGTCAGGATATTGTTCAATTAATATCAACGAAATCTACCGCTCGTTTTATTGTGCACAAAACGTAGTAAACACTTTGAAAATATTGCGTGCAATTTGATGTGTACAGTGTTTCCTAACATCTTTCACCCCCTGATCTTATATCACATTCTGTTGCCCATTTGACCCTGTATCTCACCACGCAGTCTCTCACTCTCCCCGGGGGTATTTTCACCCATTTAGAGAATCGCTGCTATAGGCATTGGTAGTCTATTATTATGTTTTTATTTGTTTATTTAAATCTAGGATTTACGCTCTGTTTCTTCGGCAGCGCTAGCTAGTTACCAAGAGAATGCAACCTAAGACCGAGTGTATATTATGTGTGTATCAAGTGTTAGCCTGATAACTGTGTAACTCGCATGAACAATAGAAAGGTGTGCACTGTTAGCTTAGTAGTAATTAAGTGTGTATTATGTTGTGTTCGGAATAAAAATTGTGCTGTGTTAACAAGAAAAATATTCCTTAGGGCCTGTAGACATAAGCTTATGTGTTGTGTTAACGAGATGGCTGTACATGTGTTAATGAGCTGGCTGCACACGTTGTGTTAACGAGATGGATGTGCATATTGTGTTAACCAGATGGCTGTACATGTATTAACGAGATGGTTGTACATGTTGTGTTAACCAGATCGATGTACATAGTGTGGTGTTGAGTTAACCAGATGGCTGTACATGTTGTATTAATCAGATGGCTGTACATGTTGTTAACCAGGTGGCTGTACATGTGTTAACCAAATGGCTGTACATGTGTTAACGAGATAACTGTACATGTTGTATTAACGAGATGTATGTACATGTTGTGTTAACGAGATGAATTTACATGTTATGTTAACGAGATGAATTTACATGTTGTGTTAACGAGATGATTGTACATGTTGTGTTAACGAGATGATTGTACATGTTGTGTTAACGAGATGATTGTACATGTTGTGTTAACGAGATGATTGTACATGTTGTGTTAACGAGATGATTGTACATGTTGTGTTAACTAGATGAATGTGTTCTGTTGTACTCTGTTGTGAACTTCTATAATCAAGACTAGTTATAACAACAGTAAAGGCACATTCTCAGGAAACTGGGCTAATACAACAGTAGGAAATAGGAACCTCCAGATACTGGATCAGATACAGAATGCGTGATTAAAATAATAATAATAATAATAATAATAATAATAATAGTAATAACGACAGACATGAAAAACCGGGCAGAAAGAAGCGAGATATCAAGAACATAAAAGAATAAATGTTCATACACTTTAAATAGTAATCCAGGCGTGAGAAAGTGACAGAACTACATGTAATCCCAAAGAACCGAGGCTCAATCACGTGTTCAGAATACGTGTATGGTTAGGGTCTCTGTATCTCGTGGTTAGGATGTTTTATGTTTTATTTTGGTAACACATCTACCTATTTTTGTTTATCTTGGGTTAGGGTTAGTTTAATTTAATTCCGGTCAGCTGTAGGAATTATTTTCATTTATACTCATGCTTCCAACTTGAATTTACAGTATGAAAAGCATACTGTATAACTTTGTTCTTCTTCTGATTAGCAGTTTACACAGGAAGGTTAACATGTCTACACAGCAAGTCTGGTTTTCTTGATAGATACTGCTGTCTGTATAACCCTTCGCGTTCCTCTGAGCCTCTTGGCTCCACAAGATAGGATAGAGACACCTCAATTATACTGTGTAACAAAAAATTTAGTAGTGGTTATATATGAGAAGATGTGCACTTTAATGCTGCAGAAAATCAATCTATTCTTGCAAATCCTTGACAATTATTTAAAAAAAATAAACTAATCAAGAAGGACACTTGAAGCGACATACATGTGGTTGCACGGATGAATGCAACATATCATTTGGAGAGTTGAGAAAATTAACGTAAAGATGCTACAAGCGGACAAAATATACAAAGATTATCAGAAACATCAGGAATTTTGGGAACATTACCAGTAGAAATGTGTAGAAAAAGCACAAGAATACGTAAAATACGCATGGACGAAGGACAAGGGGAGGCACAGAAAAGATTCAAGACAGTCTGGTAAAACGACACAGAAGAGGCTCGGGAGTGGAGCTAATGCTGGACCTAGGAAGTTGTGAGAATCCATGTTCGCCTGTCAGGGTTTTTCATAATGAAAACACGTTTAATACTGGAACACCTTTTCCTGTTGTGCGGCACATTGAGTTTGCATAGGGAATTTCCAGTTTTCATTGGGCAAGTAAGCCAACGTTTGTTATCATTGAGTTTGCATAGCGAATTTCCAGTTTTCATTGGGCAAGTAAGTCAACGTTTGTTATCATTGAAATCAAAACCCCGCGGGAGATGAGAGACTGGGGGGGGGGGGGGGGTGGGGGGCTATGCATGGTTAAGGGGACAATAAGGTACGATGTTGGGTTTAGGAAGCGAAAGAAAATTACGTAACACCGAACACAGCAAATTGCACCAAAAACAATAAAAAAAAATTGAAAGCACTGAACTAATTTATATGTGCAATGAGACAAAAAGTGCAATTATGTTAACATTAATTGAACTCGATTTATTTCTTCTTGTTTCATTCTCTTAAAATATGTTTATATTTTGTAATGAAGAGATAATGATGATGATGATGATGATGAAATAATGCCTTTTGCTGTGAGGAAGCAACTCTCAATAGCCAACAGCTTTTCTGATAAAATAACAGATTTTTCTCAGATTCTGTAACGGAGGCAAACAATAACTCGTATAATAATATCTCGTATCAGATCTCAAAAATTTGGATGTGTATGGATGAGATGTATTTCATTGAGATATAGAGTCAATGAGATGTCTTTCATTCAGATATAGAGTCAACGAGATGTCTTTCATTGAGATATAGAGTCAATGAGATGTCTTTCATTGAGATATAGAGTCAATGAGATGTCTTTCATTCAGATATAGAGTCAATGAGATGTCTTTCATTCAGATATAGAGTCAATGAGATGTCTTTCATTGAGATATAGAGTCAAAGAGATGTATTTTAATTGCGTTTGTGCTTTGTATCCTGATTGCTGTTGTGCGCCTTTTGGATGATTGCCTCTGTCTTCAGCATCCATATTTGCTAGAACATGCTCGATTATAGGAGGGACTAGCCATTCTTAGTGCTTCATCGCCAAGATAATTATCTGGCGTCGATGGGAGAACTATATCTGAAACATGGTCCAACTAGATTGATTCAATCCAGCGATAAGCTATTTTTTTTTTAAAAACGGGAAGTATTTTAACTGTATTAAAATGAAAATAATATAAAACATTTCAGCCACAGCAAACGTTGGCTACAGCTGCAGATAATCCTGGAAATGAAATTTATAAACTAAATTAAGCACCGAACAGGAGAAAATTTTCCAGTTTTCAAGGTTTTTGTTTTATTATTGTTTTTGTGGGAAAAATATATTGGAATACCTTTTTTTAGCAAGTCCGAGGTGCATAGTCTGGCGGCGAGATTTTGCAGGTCATACTGTTGGTTGTACACTATCTATCCTCATATATGACAGAAGAAAGTTTCCAAACTGGAATGTCGTCAGTACAAATGTAGTTAATTTAAATACGGATTCATTGCCTTTTTCTCATACAGACATTTATTGCCATTGTAGTTGAATGAAACCTTGAGAGTGAGGATAGGTGTGAGCCGTAGTGAACATCTAACAAAGTTTCAAAAAGTGCAGTGAACCAATAAAGAACCGGAACCATCAGCCGTTATACCCTGAGAGATTTACTGAAGCGGAGATCTGAGCACCTATGGACAAGTCCAGTGTGCGAAGAGAAAAATCAATATATGTAATACCTAACACATTGAATGAAACCACCGTGACAAAGTTACTATTTGTGAAATAAAAGTATACATATTCCACAAAAACGAAGAAATTATCGTTTTCCTGGTAACCTTCCCCGTAACGAAGATTTTTCCGGTAACCTTCCCCGTATCTACGGCCCTGGTTGGCGAGTTGATCTATAAAATATATACGAAAGGCGGTGATGTCAAAAGTTTGTGAAAACACTGCCTATGTCAACCGGCATGGCACTTGCTGCTGTTGATAATATGTCTGAATCATCCGTCGTCTGCCTGCGAGGAAAAAAAATATCGTCGATCAATATCCCAAAATATTCTGATACTAAGTAAGAACAAACAATGCAGTTTAAGTAAACATTATCATTTGAAGACACATACTGTGAGGCCTATCAGTATTCGACGGGCGCAGCGTAAAGTAAACTCTGCCGGACAAATATGATGACTCGCCACATCCTTGCATTGAATAGCAGCGCTGTTCAATTGGTGCGCACTGCACGATCGTGCATTAATGATATAGAGATGGTTGGTGTCTGTAATTACGGCAACTCTACGTGACCTTTAACATCTCTGACGTTAGGAAAATATTATACCTAGTTCGCGGTTGTTTACATAGTTAGCCAGGCCTAAAATATATCGGAGGCGTTTGTGTATTTCCTATGTTAGGTTGATACTCCTAGCGTAATGAAAACACAACATAACATAAATAGCATATTACAATTTCAGATAAGATGTTCCTGCATATTATTAGTGTAGAGTGTCAATATATAACATCGCAGTCGATTCAGTTATAAATGGGTACCTGATACGAGTTAGGGTAGGTAGAGACAGCAAGGAAGGGAAGTGGCCACCTCACCTAATAGTTTCTGCGGCTTAATACATGAAGAGTTATCTTGATCCCCGACGGCAGGTTGCTGCCATGGGACCCACCTTTACTTTTACCTTATTATATTTTAGTGTTGCGTAATAGACATTGAAACGTGTATTGCCAGGCGTTCTCAACCCGGTTCTCGCCAGCACCTTGGTGTTCTCGTAAGGACAAGTGCTCGCAACCATGCGAGCTAAAAGGTGGTTGCGAGCACTAACCATTACATATAAGCGGTGCTCGCCGTCTGAAAATGTTGAGAGCCCCTGTTGTAGAATAAAACATAACCCCGCTGAATCTATCTATCTATGTTTCTTCAGCGCCGAATACGATGCATAGATCAGAAACCAGAGCTCTCCAGTTCGAGCGATGTGATGCTACTGTGTGTAATACTCGTATGTTGCTGGAGGTGCCTTGTCATATCCTCTCTGATGGTTGCTCTGCAAAGAGTCTTTCTTGATGATCCTCTTTTTCTTATGCCATCTGATACCCATATAATGCTTGTAATGGCAGTATGCTTTTTTCATTCTAAGTAAATGCCCGATATAAGTCCATCATTTTATTCAAATTGTTGTAGAAACATATTGCTGTTTGGTGTCTTCTCTTATTGTTGTAGAAACATATTGCTGTTTGGTGTCTTCTCTTATTGTTGTAGAAACATATTGCTGTTTGGTGTCTTCTCTTACTTGATTGTTTAACTTGAATTCTTCCCAACCAACATTTACAAGTTTTCTAAGACATTTATTTTCAAATAATTCAATTTATTCACCAATGCATTTTGTCATTCTTCTTCTTCTTCAGCGTTCATTCTCAAATTCCCACTGGATTTCTCTTGTAACAGGACAATGGTCCTTCAAGATTTCCAGTTGGATGTCGTCCAGAGAATGGAAATGTGTGTGTGACTAAGTTTTTAATCGCCTGCAAGAAGGGCAGGAAAACATGGATAAATCGGTTTTCTTCACCACATAAGAATGGAAATAGAAACATTGACGGAAACATTCATTGAAATGGCAACACATAGTGATACTTTCAGCTTCACAGAGCACATTATGTAAAAATGAAAATTCGTATTAAGAAAATCCAGATGATTGCCATTAAATCGTGCTCCTCTGATACCCGGACTCGATATGCGCATGATAACTGGTTCATCCACCAATATGGCACACTAGAGCCGTCTAAAATTAACTTGTCATTCCGATGTTTAGATATCCTATTATGTTATGTAACTTTTCGGTGTGTTTTGTTTTGTGCATATCTATATTATTTTGTCTATTTTCAGTTTGTTTTGTTGCATCTATATCCTTCTAGTTTGTACATAATTCATACCTTGCCGGACTCTCGGCATATCAACGGTTATAATGTGGTCGTGGAAAATGCCGTTCCCTAATAGTATATACAAGTACTAGTATATACAAGTACTAGTATATACAAGTACTAGTATACACACTATACAAGAATGAGGATAAATGAAAACAATTATTAACGCTGATGGGAATTTAACCAGATCCTTTCTAGCGGAACCGAATCGCCTTGCAACTCAAGTAAACAGGGTTTCCGTACTTGACAATGCACACTGTTTAGAAACATTAATGATGGAAATGCGTTGTGTCCCCGTTTTACTTGCGACAATTGCCAAACACATCCGTCTTCGGCGCTAGATACGATTTGATTCATCTCTAACCTTCTCTAAACAATTCTGACATAATTAGGTGGGTGAGGCGAGGGAGGGAGTACCTGAATTATTTATAACTGTTTACAAGGAGAAGGAGGGGGTTATTCCTAAATTCTTGATAGTTTGTTGATGGAAGATTTCCTAAATTCTTGACAGTTTGTTGATGGAAGATTTCCTGAATTCTTGACAGTTTGTTGATGGAAGATTTCCTGAATTCTTGACAGTTCGAAGATGGAAGATTTCCTGAAAATCCCGACAGTTTGTTGATGGAAGATTTCCTGAATTCCCGACAGTTTGTTGATGGAAGATTTCCTGAATTCCCGACAGTTTGTTGATGGAAGATTTCCTGAATTCTTGACAGTTTGTTGATGGAAGATTTCCTGAATTCTTGACAGTGTGGTGATGGAAGATTTCCTAAATTCCTGACAGTTCGAAGATGGAAGATTTCCTGAATTCTTGACAGTTCGAAGATGGAAGATTTCCTGAAAATCCCGACAGTTTGTTGATGGAAGATTTCCTGAATTCCCGACAGTTTGTTGATGGAAGATTTCCTGAATTCCCGACAGTTTGTTGATGGAAGATTTCCTGAATTCTTGACAGTTTGTTGATGGAAGATTTCCTGAATTCTTGACAGTTTGTTGATGGAAGATTTCCTGAATTCTTGACAGTTCGAAGATGGAAGATTTCCTGAAAATCCCGACAGTTTGTTGATGGAAGATTTCCTGAATTCCCGACAGTTTGTTGATGGAAGATTTCCTGAATTCCCGACAGTTTGTTGATGGAAGATTTCCTGAATTCTTGACAGTTTGTTGATGGAAGATTTCCTGAATTCTTGACAGTTTGTTGATGGAAGATTTCCTAAATTCTTGACAGTTCGAAGATGGAAGATTTCCTGAATTCCCGACAGTTTGTTAATGGAAGATTTCCTGAATTCTTAACAGTTTGTTGATGGAAGATTTCCTGAATTCATGACAGTTTGTTTGCAAGGAGGGTGAAGGGTGGTTTCTTGAGTTCTTGACCGTTTGTTTACATGGAGTTTGGGGGTTAAAACTGTGCATAGATTGTTAAGGACTTTCAAATATTAAAAAAATATAAAAGAGCAATACACAATAGCGTGGACAGAGACACAAGCGAGGCACAAAGAAGCAGATAGTTCACGGAAACATGCACAGAAACACAATAGGGATACACAGACCGAGATACTTCACTGAAACGTGGACAGAAACATAGGAGAGGTGTACAGACCAAGATACTTGACTGAAACGAAGACAGAGTACAATATATATTACCGGTCTGTTTGTGTTCGGGACAAGAGAAAGGAGTAAAGAACTGTAATACTGTGCCTCTCATGCATGCCGCAAAAGACGACTAAGATGGTATGCCACAGGATTGGCTACAATATCCCGTAGAAGATTAAACTGACTCAAAGGAGCCTGACTGAAGTGGGATGCTTCGGGCCGTGAAGTGTAGCTATCACAACGAATCTGTAAACTGTGATATATTATATTCCATTTCTCAGATTACATCCTGGAAAACGACAGGATTGAGAAAACTAACGAATACTATTAATAATTCAGGTTACACTATTACAACTTTAATATCTCTGGTACAACGTAATTACTGAACTGCGAGTTTTTTCGCGTCTCCACTTTCTGTAGAGATGGTCTCTAGACTTTGACTATAAATGTTAAAGAATTATCGTAACTGCGAAGCACTATAGTCTTCTTTTTTGTCCTCTTCTTCTGCGATTCATTGTTAAACATCCAGTCCAATATTGGTTATACATATAACGGTTTGTGTTAGGTTACCAAACTACATGAAATCACGTTCATGTCAATCAGTCAAAAATTAATTGAATTACACGTAGTCGCGTTCATGTGATACAGTCAAAAATTAGTTGAATTATACGTAGTCACGTTCATGTCATACATTCAAAAACCTGTAGATACACGTAGCCACACTTATACAGTCAGAAACTAGCTGAACTACACGTATTCACGTTCCTGACCTACAACTAAGAAATAGCTGCTATATTACACGTAGTAACATTCCTGTCATCTATTCAAAACGTAGCTGTTGAACTACACGTTGTCACACTCCTGTCCTACAGCTAAAAACTAGCGGATGAAATACATGTTGTCACTGCTCTTTTCGACAGCCAATCACTAATTGCTGAAATACACGTAGTCACGACATTATTTGACAGCCAACAACTAACTGCTGAAATACACGTAGTCACGACATTATTTGACAGCCAACAACTAACTGCTGAAATACACGTAGTCACGACATTATTTGACAGCCAACAACTAACTGCTGAAATACACGTAGTCACGACATTATTTGACAGCCAACAACTAACTGCTGAAATACACGTAGTCACGACATTATTTGACGGCCAACCACTAAGTGGTGAAATAAAATACATGTAGTTAGGACCATGTTCGACAGCCAAACAATGTATCTAATATTTATTATAGAACCTGTCAACGGCATTATCTTATCTGCCGATATGTCTACTTTTTGACCTTTGAGCCTACAGACCAGATTGTACTGATTGCTGCAATTTTGGTGAGAAGACAATGGTCGTCAGAGAATCAGAGGATTAGAGGTGATGGGTAGCGAAGGAGGTAAATGCTGCAGTTTTTCAGTCACGTGTTAGTAAAGGTTTACATGTATGCATGCAAATAATGTTATCGTTAGTGGCCAAATGTGAAAATAATGTTACAGTTATTGGCCAAATGTGAAAATAATGTTACAGTTATTGGCCAAATGTAGAAATAACATTACCGTTATTGGCCAAATGTAGAAATAATATTACCGTTATTGGCCAAATGTGAAAATAATGTTACCGTTATTGGCCAAATGTAGAAATAATGTTACCGTTATTGGCCAAATGTGGAAACACATTGTCTAAGTTGTGAGACCAGTAGGTGTCAGTTATACGGGCCAAGTTCAAATCCCGTCTGTTGACTTTTGATTTTTTTCTCATACATCCTCCATACTTGGTAACTTTATTATTCATTTACTCTTGAGAGAGGTGTTTTGTATAAGGCTTAGATCAGAGATAAACAATCTTTTATGAATCGGTGGGTCAAATTCAGGCTAGTCATGGGGACCACGGCGGCTAGAATATTCTAGGAACTTTCCTTTATTATATAGTGCCATAATAAGAAGCACCGCGCCGAGATTACAGTTATAGAGTTTGTCGCCTTTCATGACAATCATTAAAGGATGTCTAGAAATATCTCCCCAAGTCTTTTTATGGTTCGTTCTGAACACTTGTTGCACTCAAAACGTCTCAGATTTAACACACAAAAATAAATTTTCCACTATCACTCTCTAGTGTTTGCTTCTTGCCTGCGATAGCTTGTGAAGGGAAACTTTGTGTCTCCCGGGTTAATGTATGTAGCCTGTCAGGGCAGTACAATTATTTGGTAGGCCGCATTTATCGAGTGGGCATTATTTTGCCCAACTCTAGTTTAGATATCTAAGATATTAGATGTATTTCGGAATTGTTATTTAGAGCAGTGTTAATTTATTAGTCTTCTTCATTTCAGGATGGCAATTCTGAATGGTCCCCAGTAAATACAGGAGAGAAACAAGGATGTGTCATGTCACAGATGTTATTTAGTATTACAATGGATTGGGTCATGCGAGATTGCACAGCTGATAAAAATCGTGATATTGAATGTCTTGAAAATAAAAGACTTGAAGATCTCGACTTCACCGACGATCTAGCGTTACTTAACTCAACTCATGATGATGCCCAAGAAAACACAAATCGCCTTCAATTATTCTCTGCACAACTTGGGCTTGAAATCAACACATCCATAACAAAAATATTTGACCGTACCGACAAATCAACGGACATCAAACTTATCCTCTTCTTCTTCTTCTGCGTTCGTTCTCAAACTCCTGCAGGTTAGCAGGATGTAGTCCGGAGAACTGAATGCGCTGTGTCATGGTTTACAGCATTGCTGTGATATCTGCGCCTTTCGGCCTGAAACACCCGACTTCAGAATGGCTTTAGGTCACTGACCCTATAAGGGATGGGACAGCCAACTTCATCCCCTAACCTCCTTAGTCGCCTTTTACGACATGCGTGGAAGGTAAACAGTGTTGCTATTCTTTGCTCCCATTTTGGTCCCCGGCAACACACGGGCGAAACTAATCTAAAATTTTATGTAGTAATCTTCAATATCTATGAGAGTAAATTTCAAGATTTGTGACAGTGATATTTAAAATTTATGTAGTGATATTCAAGATTTATGACAGTGGTATTCAAGATTTATGACAGTGGTATTAAAGATTTATGACAGTGGTATTCAAGATTTATGACAGTGGTATTCAAGATTTATGACAGTGGTATTAAAGATTTATGACAGTGGTATTCAAGATTTATGACAGTGGTATTAAAGATTTATGACAGTGGTATTAAAGATTTATGACAGTGGTATTAAAGATTTATGACAGTGGTATTAAAGATTTATGACAGTGGTATTCAAGATTTATGACAGTGGTATTAAAGATTTATGACAGTGGTATTCAAGATTTATGACAGTGGTATTAAAGATTTATGACAGTGGTATTAAAGATTTATGACAGTGGTATTAAAGATTTATGACAGTGGTATTAAAGATTTATGACAGTGGTATTCAAGATTTATGACAGTGGTATTAAAGATTTGTGACAGTGGTATTAAAGATTTATCACAGTGGTATTCAAGATTTATCACAGTGATATTTAAAATTTATGCAGTGATATTCAAAATGTATGACAGCTACCTTCAAGATTTATGACAGTAATCTTCACGATTTATGAGTCATCTTCATGTTTTGTAAAAACCGGATACATATTTGTTTGTAGTTTGTAATATTTCATCTACACAACATGGATAATGACTTTGTCTGGAATGTGTTTATCGCCATCTTTATTTTTAATCTCCTGTCGATTAGCAGATGTAGACCTGAGGACGGAATGCCCCGAGTCGTGGTTTGCAACTAGGCTATCTCTGCGCCTTTCGAACGAATTACATTTCCGACACATATCATGATAATTTGAGTTACTTCGACCTTCTAGTGGATAGTGTGACCAAACCCATAGCAAACCATACTTACCCGTCTTATACAACATACATGACAGGCCATTGTGTTACTCTGCTCCTATTAGTGACATATCAATATACTGTTGGAACTTAGAATAAGGCGGGACGAGGAGAAGGGGAGGAAATAAATTGCTGAACTCACGTGACTTTTTTTGGAGACTTCCGGTTGCATCAAGATGATGTCGCAGACGGAAATATGTAAAATTGCTATAGGTTGTTCGTATTTTCAAAACAAAACTAATCTGAGGAGATTCATCGAAACAAAAAACAGCTTTCATGCAAGTATCACACGACACCACTCTACGGTCGAAGTGGTCCTTGGAAAAATCAGCGGTCTAAGTGGTACTGTTCTACCTTGTGTTGACGGGCCTGAGAGGGGAGCAAAGAATGGCAACGTAGTTTACCTTTCATGCATGTCGTAAGAGGTGACTAAAGAGATTATGGGATGGAGTTGGCTGTCCCATCAAATATAGGCCACGTGACCCAAAGCCATGCCGAAGTAGGATGTGTCAGACCGAAAGACGCAGATATCGCAGCAGTGCTGTAAACCATAACACAGCGGATTCCGTTCTCCGGACTACATCCTGTTAATCTGCAGGAGTTTTAGAACGAACGCAGCAGAACAAAAAATAGTACCAAAATAGGAGAAACATAGACACGTGATTATAAAACTCAAGTGAAGCTGGAAATATACCCAAGATAACGCGGAAAGGTTATCGAAATTAGAGTTAACAACCCTGAAACATTCCGAGAAATTGGAAAAGACAACAGATTAATTCACAACTGAAAACATGTTCTGTACGACGACATAGGCAGACAGAGGATATCACAGCACAGAGCTCTTAACACAGACATATTGGAGAAGAGAACAGATTCATTTAGTGCAGGTGTTCTCAACTTTTTCAAAAGTACTTACGTAGAACACAGGTTTTTAAAGTTTCACTTGAACACAACTGACATACTATCACTAAGGGGATGTGGGATGTAAACAAGAAAAAATACAAATGACAATACACAAGACATTTTAAACGTTTCGAACCGTTAGGTCTGTGTCAAAAATATATAAAACAAACAGTGAAAAACAATGAAAACAGTAAAAACAATGTTACCTCCACAGAGGCACCAGAGACACTATCAACATGTAAACAATAAGAAGTTCAAGGTGACAATGATGTACTTGGAAACATATGGTTATGAAAACGGGTTTTGTTGATAAGGGGACAGGATATGGGAACAGAAATAACAAAATATTACCCCCCAAAAAATATGAACAGTAATACAATAAAGTAAACACCAACACACATTTAAGCAAATTAATGTTCGGAGTTAAGTCAAAAAGGGTTGAGGATATCAAACTAAAAAATTAATCGATTTTTCAAGAGTATACCGAAATCTGTCAATCGTGGTGCAGGAACTGAGGACAGTGACCTGGATATCGAGGTCACAATGATAACCATCACCATTGAAATGAATGGCGACAGGGGTGGGTGCTCTTCGTTTTATGGCTTGAAGATGCCTACAGAAGCGGTCACTCAATCGTAATCACGGTTTACCTATATATTTCTTGTTACAACGTTTACATATGATAACGTAAATGATATTAAGGGATTCACATGTAAAGGCCTCATCGATAGTGAAAGTGGCGTTAGGAAATGAAACAGAGCGGATATGAATTACAAAACTTTTTCAAACGGCGAGAACCGTCCACATTGAAACGATAGTGATCGCGAACACATTTTAACTCTCATAGCTCGCGCTAATGTTCTGAGCTGTGCGAGAGCACCAAGGCGCATCAGGTTGAGATCTCCTGATTTAGAGATTAGATCCATCCTGTGAATCAAAATAATATAGAATAACTAACCAGCCAGCCATTAGTTAAATATTTCTTATATTGAGGTCATTTCTGCGGTAGACATTAGTCCGATGCGCTTATATCAACGCTTTTTACAATAAAGGAAATAGTAGAAGTCGCGGTTCTGGTGATCCAGTCACCACAACCGCTAGTGAATGTTTGTAGCATGTCCGTCAGAAATATAAGACTGACGTGCTAATGGGAAATCAAACTTTCTTAATGACTCTTTTTACTATTTCAGTGATTTTGGTTAGTCAATATGACTATTCCTTATTACAGCCAATGAAAATCAAGATAATAGTCAAATGAATCATTGGCCCAGCAGTCTAGTCTACTCACAAAAGTGTTATGTGTGTTGTTCGTTCAATTTATCTTTTATGTTATCTTCTTCGTTGGTACTTACATTCTCTATTCTATTAAGAGGAAATCAGCAAAGTTACAGCCATTAAGACGTTATACGAGGTAGCTTCTGACCCCTGGTCAGAAAGTACTACTTACAGTCATATAGAGGAAATAAAACGTTTTTACTATACGGAGAAAAGATCGATCCTGCCCGCAGTATATAACAGGTTGCCTACCCCAGTTTTAGGATATTTATATATTTAATTCCTTTCAAAAGCTGATATTTTCATTACAGTACTTATTGACCAAGTCCCACAACCAATGTTCATTCATTCATTTTCCTTTTGCGCTGAAGTTAGCGCATGGAGCAGAGGTCAGATACCTCCAAGTCTGTCTGTCCAAAGCTATTATGTGCAGTTCTTGAATAGTATGTATATTGATTGTTTTACTTTCTCTAAGTATTGTTCTTCTGAGTGTTTCTTTTGGTCTACCCCTGGCTCTTTTGCCTGTAGGTATCCATTCAAGAGATTGGTGATGTATTCTGTTGATGTCTGCGCATAGGACATACCCGATGTAGGACCAACGGCGTTTTCTGATAACATCTGAGATGAAATTTTGAACAACCAATGTAGCTACATGAAATATACGGGTAGCTTCATAAAGTTCCCGGAATAGTCACCTAGTGTTTGAATAAAAGATATTATTATGGAGATTATATGTTTAGAAGTTGCTAATTACATTGATATAAGGAAATGGCAGACGTGACCTTCACATATACTCTCGAAGAGAAAATACAAGTGTTTGTTCGTGTGTTGTGATAGTTGCGTAGTCATAGATTAAAATGTCATTTGATAATGTACAAATGTCAAATTCTGTATTTTGCTTGAGAAGTCACACTCAGAGACACTAATATTGTTTAATAAAGAATATCCATAGTCGTCTAAGAAATGGAATGAGAAAAAAAATGACCGGAAAAATGGAGAACATATAGTGGGATTATACTGCATGACAATAGGCCGGTATATCAAGGCCTACTGGTAAAGTAGTATCTCAAAGTACACAATATTAGTACATTGGAACAGCCTCCATATTCTTTCAACCATGCACTGGCTGATTTTTTTTCGTATTCCTCGACTTAAATCGGCACTGAAAGAACAGCGATTCATGGATGCAGATGACGTTATCACCAATTCGACAAGACACATGAGAGTGTTGTCAACGAATGGGTTCCAAGATTGTTGCCAGAAGATGTATGTACGTTGGCAACAGTGTCTAGTTGCCGAAGGGAACTACATTGAAGCAAATGTAGTGTAGATACTGTGTTACTTATTTCCATTATCGGCACATGCCGTCTCGCCAACTTATCTCAAACATCTCCTACCTCTTGCTTTGGTGGCCGACTCTGCTAGACTGTAACTTGTCTATATCGTAATGTTTCTCTCCCTCGTGTATCTCTACCTACCGCTTCCCTCATCTCGACTCTCCTCTATTATCTCTATATAATCCTCTAATTTCAAGGATTTTTTGACGCTACCTCGTATAACTTCTTAATGGCTGTAACTTTTCTGATTTTCTCTTAATAGAATAGAGAATACAAGTACCAACGAAGAAGATAACATAAATGACAAATTGAAAGAGCTACTCTTTGCAGACGACCAAGTACTACTAGCGACATTAGGAGTACAATTGCAAGAACATATGAACAGACTCTACACAACATGTCAAAAATTCAACATGAAGATTAATATTGAAAAGACCGAAATAATGGCAATAGCAAAGAAATAAATAAATATAACTAACTCCATCGATGATAAACACCTTAAACAGGTAAATAAGTTCACTTACTTAGAAAGCATTATATCGAGCGAGGGGATAACCAGTACAGAGATACAAAATAGATGCAACAAAACATACCAAATACTAGGACAGATGACACGTATTTTCAAAAACAAAAATGTAAACAATGAGACTAAACTTACATTATACAAGACTATTATTATTCCATCACTATGCTACCAGTGCCAAACCTGAACAATGACAGCTCAAGACAAAAGAAAAATGGTGACAGCTGAAATGACATGTCTACGAAGAATACTCGGAGTGTCGTTAAGAGATAGAATTAGAAACAATAACATCAGACAGATAACCAAAACAATACCAGTATTGGAACAGATCAAGTGGTTTTCACACACTACCAGAATACCAACATATATAGCATGCCACAAATGGCCATGTCACATAAAGACTATAAAGCCAGATGCAGACCATATAAAAATGGATCAAAGAAATCAAAGAAGCCACAGGAACAAGCTTACAAGAAGGCCATCTCCGGAGAACTCTTCCACCCCTGACACCGCAAGGCAAACAAGGGCCACAGCGTATAGATAAATTGGTAGCATATCCTATCCAGGACGTAGCTATCAACCCAGCATTTGTTGGCTGTGGTGATTTTCTAGGCAATATAAATACGCTCAGTAGGCTTTCTGAATGCAGTTGCCATTGCTTTCTGAACGGTCCGTATGCACAATTGCCTGTGGTGAGGAACGAACTCGGTACCTTTGCCGTCACAGACGCGCTCTGTACCACTTCGCCACAGAGCCGGACCGAGTGGTACAGAGCGTATAGATAGATATATAAAATGGAGAATGGCTGATCGTTACAGTTATTCAGGAATGTCATGGTCTGGTCGATTGGTGACTAGTTCACAGTTCAAAGGTCAAATATGTAGCGCAGATCGAACTTAAAAGTCTTGCTCAGCAATACTGAGAACTTTGTCCTCATCCAGAATTTGCATTAAGCTAAAAATAGATATCAAGCAGATCAAGAGGCAGGGTTACCATATTGGCGATTTTATGACCAAATTAGGCGATAAGATGTTATTATTAGTGTTAATTCATTTTTAAATCGATCAATTTTGACATATTTTCTTCAAATTGTTTCAAATTAATAAAAATAGTAGTCTTGCCATACGAACAAGTAGTGCAATGTGTGATAGTATTTCCTCGTATGCCTTCGGTCAGCGCACGATCATTAAACAGGTTGTAACAGTATATTCTAACTGCAATTATTGGAAATAGTGATTTTGTTAATCATTTTGTGAAATAGTGAATTTCACCGAATTCAAGTTCGTATTGATTATGTTTTCAGTAGTTTGTTTAAACTGTTTAGGAGTTTAGCTAATTTTAGGCCATTTTTTTAGTAAATGATAAAATTTGGCTGAAAACGGTTCTACCTAGCTGGAAATCCTGGTAATAGGTTTGTGGTTAGGTCAGTACGACCCGAAATAAATTTAAGTTTGCTTTGCCTAAACGTAAAGCACACACACACATACGCGCGCACACTTACACACCCTCATGCTAACACACGTAACCTCAGACATCCGTTGTACTTTCTAGCGCTTTAAACAGTATATTCCATGGCCACTTTGTAAATATTAACTCTTTAATAAAATCTTAGATCGGTACTTAGACATGCGCTACATCAGTCATCATCATCATCATCAGGTGCCATGCCAGCTGACGTAGGCGGTCATGGCTCTCCATAGCTCTCTGTCCACAATATTATGTATCAGGAGTGTTGCTGTTGTTTCCATGCCGTGCCAGGTTGTCAAACTGTCTAATATTTTCTCACGTTGTCGCCCTCTGTCTCTGTTGCATTCAATTTTGCCTGTTGTGACTATGTTCTCTAAACCTGCATGTCTCATGAAGTGGCCAAAAAAAGAAGATTACCTTTTTCTTATATTGTTGATTACGGTCCGTTTCGCATTTAACTCTTTAAACACCTCTACATTAGTTTTTCTGGCAGTCCATGGTATTCTCAGCATTCTTCTGTAGAACCACATCTCTGTTGCCTCCAATCTCTCACTTTCCAGTTTGTTTATTGTCCAAGACTCGCATCCATATGTTAGTATAGGAGTTATATAGCACTGAAGAACTCTCTTTCTCACCTCTAATGACAAGGTCATATTACACAGTATATTTTTCATTTTTCTGAATGTTGTTTTTGCCTGTCCTATTCTGCATCTTATTTCTGTTGAACTTCTTCCATCTGCTGTAATCATTGTACATAGTTATTTGAATTGGTGGACCTGTTTTAATACTATATCATTCACTTTGATCTTGCAAGGTGTGTTATTTTGTTTCTTTTTAATAACCATTACTTCTGTTTTCTTTATATTTAGGAAGAGGCCTTTCTCTTTACTTTCTGTGACTACTACATTAATTCAATCTTGAAGATCTTCCTCACTTTTTTGCAATCAGAACAATGTCATCCGCATATCTCAAATTATTTATATTATGTCCCCCCCCCCCAACTGATATTCCTGGGATATCTATTATTGCACGTCAATAAGAGCTACATCAGTAAGTTCATAAAATCTCAATTGTTGCATTGACTCCTAAATACATTGCTGCAGGATGTGATAATCATTACAGAAATTCAGTTAAGTATCGTGGGAAGCCTCTAAAAACCCTTGTCTTGTTGCTACATTTTAGTTGCTGGGAAATCGATAATATGTACTCACTGCACAAAACTGAAATCCAACAGGTACAGCTTGAAAAGGGGCAATAAGCTTTTGTTACTAACTAGACACACATATAATCACACGCACAAATCGACGTTTCTACCAAAAATCCTTTATCAAGGTTCAAAGTGTTCTAACACTTTGAAAAAGTTTTCTAAAGTCGTAGAGGATTGACTTCACTGTACTCAGTTTCACATATGTAGTCCGTCACTCTCAACATGACCCACTTTATACAAGCATGCTTGCAGAGTCACTACCTTAACCCACTCCGATGGTTTCCATGCTTTTCAGAAATACATAACCGTGATTTATACTTTCTCCAGCTAATAAAAATCACAACAATAATAAGAGTGGCCATACGCAGTGTAAAATAAGTTAGAACACATGCCTACATAAAGTAGATTATGGTTAGGGTCAAAAAGCTGTGTTAGTCCCTTGGAGTTCCCACAAATCCACGACTTTCTAGATTTGTACGGATTATCAACAGTTGAAGTTGTATTATATTCCTGTTAGTTTTTTTGTAAATTTGTGTGCCATACTGGTGAATATTATGTGTAAAATACTATTATTATTATTATTATTATTATTATTATTATTATTATTATTAAGATTATTATTATTATTATTATTACTATTATTAGTATCATTATTATTATTATTATTATTATTATTATTAGTATCATTATTGTTATCATTATTATTATTATTATTATACTAACAATGAGATACTGGAAAGGCCATATATGATGAAAGTACTGCTCATACTTAGCAGTGCTCATACCATGAAGTATAAGAGTAATACATTGGATACTACAATACAGTCAAGGTATAAGATTACTACATTGAATATATCAACTTATGAAATCACTCAGTTATTTCTATCTTCAATTATCCCGATAAGACGAGAAAAAACTTGATCGGTACAGTCTTTGATGTTGTATATCTTTGATTTACTATTTTTCTCGTTACGCTACTCCCTCACCTGTACCCTCTGGGATTGTTTTTGACAATGAATCACTGCGGGTGAAACATACAAACTATGCACGATTTAATTTTACAATTAGTGAAAGCATATATTATTAGGACCTGGATGCATCTCTGTTTCATGTCTTACCCACACATTTTCTACCAGTAATTGTTACACTAGGTCTGAGCATGTTGATATTTATTCCCTTAGTCCCATCCCCCTTTTTGTCATCGTTCAAGTTGCAGACACGTTGACGACGATACCTGCGTTGTCCGCCTATTAGTTTGAAAACATTCATACATATAGCAAGTGTTTGAATGAGTTGACTTCCGATGCGTATAAACAATAAGGCCTAGCTTCGTTGTTATTCTGTGATTATGGCAGGAAATGACATAAGATCTCACACGTGATTGTGAGATATGGTATGATCCCTCTAGGGATAAATGCCTTGTTCTTACTTAAGGTTAGCCAAGAACTATGGCGGATGTTGTATCCGCGAATCAGATCAAGGCTTTCATGTTGAAGCTTTTCGTGGAGCAATTCTCAAACGATGAAGCGAGAAGAAAGATATTCAAAGAATGTTTAGAGAAGAAACTGAGCATCATGTAGTGATCAAATTCTAGAGGAGAAACTGAGCATCAGGTAATGATCAAAGTCTAGGGGAGAAACTGAGCATCAGGTAATGATCAAAGTCTAGGGGGGAAACTGAGCATCAGGTAATGATCAAAGTCTAGGGGGGAAACTGAGCATCAGGTAATGATCAAAGTCTAGGGAAGACAATGAGCATCAGGTAATGATCAAAGTCTAGAGTAGAAACTGAGCATCAGGTAATGATCAAAGTCTAGGGGGGAAACTGAGCATCAGGTAATGATCAAAGTCTAGGGGGGAAACTGAGCATCAGGTAATGATCAAAGTCTAGGGAAGACAATGATCATCAGGTAATGATCAAAGTCTAGAGTAGAAACTGAGCATCAGGTAATGATCAAAGTCTAGGGGAGAAACTAAGGAAATTATGGTTTTTAGTTCAGATAAGAGAACTTAGCAACAAGGGAAAAAGTGAATTTTAAATCATATATGGTAGGGAGATGTCAAGCTTGCTACAGTGTTGAGAATAGATTCTCGTAAGACATTGAAAACATACGAGGTTACTCTCGTGTTTGTAGAAACAACAATTGCGATCAAGACTTGAGGACGAAGACAAAATTATTATCAGGTATGAAACTTATGATTTAGAGAGAGTGTAGATGTTATTTGCGGAGATTGTTGAATTCCTGGCCACATAATTACGCCTAGGAGCAAGAGACCTCATCTTTTGTGTGTCCTCGAGCTTGCAAATTAATAATTCTACTACACAATCAACCTAGTTAGATTATAATTTCAGGTGCTATTTTGCGGGTTGTCCCATTGATAAACTTGAAATGCTAATTCGCCAACTTTCTAGTGATCAATAAACCTCGATGTTGTCACCCACGCGTGTCTTAACTTATGAATACCTGGCGCATGATGAGTGAGTGGCTGATAGAAAGGTAAAGTCTGAATGAAATCAGGATCGTGCCGTAGATTTTCTCAGTATGATGGAAGTCTTCGAAATGCTGCCTCCCTCAAAAGACTTTTCTTTGAGATGCCGCCCCTTAAATTTATTTTGAGTGGTGCCGCTTCTTTGCATCATAACATGACACGGCCCTGATCGAAACAATCCTCACAGCCATTTTCATTTACGATTTGTTTTACGTTTTTATTGGAAATATGTAGACGTTGTCTACAACACTTGTATTCGAAGATATGTTTCTATCATCAACACTCTCAGTATGTTTTAGAACGCTGTCGTTTATTTTGTGTGGTTTATTGGCCATTGCAGTATTTATTTGGGCGTCCATCTCCTCTCCAAATATCCTTACAAAGCGATTGCATGTATGTTGTTGTCGTATTCTCTACAGTAACCAATGATGCACCTACACCTTATTCGTAAACAAAGTTCATTTTTAACCTCTTATTTCAGGCTATAAATAAATGAAATGAACATATTGATAGCATGTGCTATACTCGATCTTAAAGTACAATAAACGAATATAGCCTGAAAATACAGAAAGATGCTTAAGAAATAATGCAACCATATTTATAACCTTTAACATGCCGAAATCGGATGTGCTAGGCCTACAAGGCGCATAACGGTGGCACAACGTAATCACGCTCCCGGCGGAAATCGCACGGATATCCGTGACGGTTACAATGGAGCGAACGAAAAACAAACAAACAAAGTAACCTATAAATTATCACGAAAAATCATTTTCAGATATCTATTTTTTCCCATGCTGGAGTATTTGGAAACACTATTAATATTACACAATCTGCTGTAAAATAGTTTGGTGTGCAATTAGGCATACATCACGACTTAGACATTGATGCCAAGTCATCCAATGAAGGAAAGATTCCAAAATCTAGCAATGGGGCGACTGAAAAGGAGCAGCTTTATCCATCAAGCTAAACGAATCCGTAGACAACTTACAGACCTACCTGAAGTTGACAGCCCCTTACGATCTGTACCAGAACAAACCCCGTGGAGTGAAATCCATGGAATGCCAATATACATTCAGACCCATGTGAAAGGAATACTAAGCGAGGACGAACAGAACAGTGTGCAGTGAAGGACAGTCACCGTCAGTTTCCTGGATGAGGAATATCCACAAGATATATGGGTCAGAGTGTACACAGATGGGTCAGCACAGAATGCAGTGAGGAATGGAGGTGCAGGTGTATATATAGAATATCCACACAAGCCTAGAGATACAATCAGAACACCGACAGGAAAATTCTGCAATAATTATGATGCAGAAATCAAGGCAATTAGTGTGGCAGCTAAAAAACTGCTGAACTCCAACTCTGGCCTACAGCCTGTGGTATTCCTGACAGATGCAAGGTCAGTGCTTCAAGCTCTCCAGTCTGTAAAACTAACAGACTTGAAAAAACTACTTAGCGAATTGTCTTACCAGTATAGGGTAACCATGCAGTGGATACCCTCTCACTGTGGAATACCAGGAAATGAAAAAGCAGACCAACTGGCTAAGGAAGGTGCTGCCGAAGACCAACCAGATATACCAATCACCTACCATCAGAAAAAACAGATGATCAAGTCAATAAGAAAGCCACAAACACCAACACACGATGACTATCACATTATGAGCAGATCAGAACAAGTTATAATTCTACTTCTCAGAACAGGACACAACCGACTCCGCAGTCACATGTATACAAAGTTCAAGATTGGCAACACGGCTATGTGTACATGTGGACAGGCAGCACAGAGTGCCAAACATATACTTCAAGAGTGTTCTGAGCATGAAACGCTGAGGCAGACATATTGGCCAGAGGAAACAACACTGGAATCAAAGCTCTATGGGACACTGTATGAACTACAAAAGACAGTGAGTTTTATTAAGGAGACAGAATTACAGATATAGACATGTTTCAAGTGAACGAAAGAAGAAGAAGAAAGGTTATAAATAAATGAAATGAACATATTGATAGCATGTGATATACTCGATCTTAAAGTACAATAAACGAATATAGCCTGAAAATACAGAAAGATGCTTAAGAAATAATGCAACCATATTTGTAACCTATAAATTATCACGAAAAATCATTTTCAGATATCTATATTTTCCCATGCTGGGGTATTTGGAAACACTATTAATATTACACAATCTGCTGTAAAATAGTTTGGTGTGCAATTAGGCATACAGCACGACTTAGACATTTTAATCGCTGAAATTCATAATTATGATATAAATTTAGAATGTAGAATTCTATCTACATATGTACATACGATAAAACTTACAGAAAACGATTTAAGAGCTTCCATCGAATTAGCACGTCACATCACCCACTGGACATCGTTCTTCATTTAATCATTAAGTCACATCACCCACTGGACGTCGTTATTCATTCAGTCATCAAGTCACATCACCCACTGGACGTCGTTATTCATTCAGTCATCAAGTCACATCACCCACTGGTACATTTCCATCTTTGAAAACGGTAATACTATACTTAAGAAATAGTATAAGTTACAGTCCATGGAGATGATTGATGTGACTAGTCATGGCGATGATTGATGTAGTTTTTTTTAAAACGATGATTGATGTGACTAGTGGCGATGATTGATGTAGTTTTTTTATTACGATGTTTGATGTGACTAGTCATGGCGATGTAGTTTTTTTTATAACGATGGTGATGTGACTAGTCATGGCGATGATTGATGTAGTTTTTTTATTACGATGGTTGATGTGACTAGTCATGGCGATGATTGATGAAGTTTTTTTTATAACGATAATTGATGTGACTAGTCATGGCGATGATTGATGTAGTTTTTTTATTACGATGGTTGATGTGACTAGTCATGGCGATGATTGATGTAGTTTTTTATAACGATGGTTGATGTGGCTTGTAACGACAATGGTTGATGTGATCGTTGTTAGAGATGGTTGATGTGACTAGTTGGAGCGATGATTGCTGTGGCTAGCCATGGCGATGATTGATGACTAGTCCTGGAGATTGTTGTTGGGAGTAATCATAGCGATTGCTGTTCTGGCTCGTAATGTTAATGGTTGATGTAAAGTTTCCTAAGGATGATGGAAATTTAACCAGTTCCGCTCTAGCGGCACCGAACGCTTTGTAACAGAAAGTAAACAGGTTTTCGGTACTTGACCAAACACATACCAAAAAAAAAAAAAAAAAAAATTAAAAGCCGACATGGTTCAATTCCCGTCAGCATTAAGAAGTTTTTCATGTATCCTCATGCTTTCTGTTTGGATTGAAAGGTTGATGTGCCTAGTTATAGAGATTATTGATGTGGCTATTAAGAAAAATATGTGCAGAAAATTATTTTTTGCATGATGCACTATGAACCTCACAACCATAGTGAAGGTTTACATCGCAGATTTAGTGTTTACTAGGAACATGTTTGATTCCTATGGCGACATATGGATGTCAAGCGTGGACACTAAATAAAACAATGGCCACGAGAATAACATCTTTTGAATTATAGTGTTATGAAGAGTTATGAGTAGGGCTCGGATTTTCATGAAATGTCATATTTTTTTCCTGAAGCATATTTTCAGTTTTAAGTTAATTTCTAAATGTTTCAAGCATTTCTGAACAATTGTAAGCTGTTTTTATTTGTCATATAAATGCATATTTTGACCATAATTTTGATGAGGTCATATTTTGCCTGAAATTGGAGATTTAGGTCATATTTTGGTCATATTTTGCATATTTTCTGGTGTACTCAACGTTCTGGTGTACTCCGTTGCTTATCAATGTTAGCACATCTTAAACTATGTTTAGAGACAAATTGTGAGGATTGGCTATATTTCTGAATGTGTGTATTAGTGAATATGCATGTGTGTCTTTCATGCGACTGTAGGGAAGGGAAGACATCAGTCAACTGTTTGATGTCAGTCGGCATCTGAGAATCAAAAAGGGAGTGACATCCGCTCAATACTTAAAAAGAATTTTCTGGGTTTTGTTTCGAAAGTAAATTGTAGGAAACAATTTCAAATGTTTCAACGTCAAGAGCGAATATTCCTGGATTTGTTAAAACTTCCAGTTTCAATTTAAACCGTTTGGCGCCCATTTGTATGTTACAATTATTAATTTGCCATTTGCAACAGTGACTACATGATCTCGTGCTCTAGCTCATAGTTATATAATAGTCTTAATAATAGTGTTATATTTTATATTGTTTATGGTTGCTTCACTGGAATAACTTTGTTTTACAATGCCTAAAGTGTCTAATTCTAATGGTGCAAAGTTGCGTAAATTTGTGCAGGAATTTGGTTCAAAAGTATTTAGTACCGATGGAGAAATATTGTACTGTACACTGTGTGAGGTCAAGGTTACAGCTGGAAAACGGTTTAATGTGCAACAACATTGCAATACTTCTAAACATATGAAATGTTTAAGTAGACTTTCTAAAATGGAAGGAAGACAAAGTTTATTACTTGAAAAATGTTCTGCTACTTCCTCTTCTTCTTCGGGAAACACAGAGACCGGTTTTTATAAAGATTTGTGTCATATGATGGTTTCATCAAATATCCCTTTAAATAAATTGCAAAATCAATATTTCCGACAATTTCTGGAGAAATACACTAGCCATCCTATCCCAGATGAATCTACTTTAAGGAAAAATTATCTCTCCAAATGTTATGAGGACATGTTAAATAAAATTAGAAATTCTATTGCAGATAAAAAGATATGGGTTTCCTTAGACGAGACTACTGATGTAGATGGCAGGTTTGTCGCAAATGTTATAGTTGGAACTTTAAAAGGAGATCAACCAGGAGAAAAATTTGTCCTTAACTGTGAAGTTCTTGAAAGAACAAATCATACCTCCATAGCTGTTCTATTTGATAATTCCATGAAGCTGTTGTGGCCAAATGAATAGAAAGAAATAATATCCTTCTATTAATAACAGATGCTGCTCCCTATATGAAAAAGGCTGCTAAAGGACTTCAAATTCTCTACCCGAAATTGATCCATATTACTTGCCTTGCTCATCACTGCATCGAGTAGCTGAGGAAGTTCGAGGTAATTTTCCTGATGTGGACAAGCTTATTTCAAATGGGGAAAAAATATTCATCAAGGCTCCTCTTCGAGTACAAAAATTCAAAGAAGAAGCTCCTCAACTACCAATTCCTCCACAACCTATCCTTACACGTTGGGGTACATGGCTGGACGCTGTAAAGTATTACTGTGACAACTATTCAACACTAATTAAAATATTTAATGCCCTAGACAAAGACGACGCAACATCAATACAAGCAGTGCAAAGCTTATTTTCTACCAGACTATCACAAAATCTGACTTATATAAAGTCAAACTTTTCGGCAATTTCAAAAGCAATAAAACGTCTGGAAAGCGAAGGGACTGCACTTTATGATGCATTAGATATTGTGAAACAAATTCAAACATAAATAAATGGATCACGTGGTGAAGTAAGCAACAGGATTAAAGTAAAATTAGAAAGTGTTCTTCATAGAAATTCTGGTTATTTCTCATTGTGCAAAATTGCAGACATACTTAGTGGTAAACATGCAACATTTCAAGAGGATGAACCTGAACTTTCAGCAAATGATCTGACATTATTTAGATTTGTCCATGTGACATCATGTGATGTAGAACGAAGTTTTTCAAAATATAAAACAATTCTCAGTGACAATCGACGATCGTTCAAATTTGAAACTCTAAAAATGCATGTTGTTGTCGGTTGCAATTGTACAAACAATGAAAACTGAGGAATAAATGTGGTAAGTGTTTTTATACATGCTTTGTTAAGTATTACTACTATGTAGGTACTATGACTACTATGTAATGCGTAAAACATGCAAACAATAATAATTTGCGTTTTTTTTGGTTCATAAATGAGAAAAACCTTATGGTCATATTTCGGCATATTTAGCATAATTTAGGTCATATTTTGCCTTTTTTAGGTCATATTTGCATGTCATATTTCAGGATTTTTAGGTCATAAAAATCCGAGCCCTATATACCATGGACAATAGAAAAACAAACCAGGAGGTTTTAAGAACAATTAACGCTCAGGAAGGCTAACTTCTGAACACAATATTAAGGAAACAGGTTTTCCGGTCACATTAAGAGACACGGCGGCATCGAGAGAGTATTGGGAGGGATGATAGACGGCATCAGGGGCAAAGGCCACCCAAGACGCCGTTGAACAAAATACATTCAGGAGTGCCTTCGCATGTCGCTAAAAGAGGCAGGACAACTTGTTCAAGACCGCAGTGAATTCAAGAGATCCACAGAGAATACTACGTTCTGGAGAGAATATGTCACCTGTCATGAAGTAATTTCACTTTACAGAAACGGATACTCACTCTCCTATTGAAAATGTTGATTGTTGTACAAATGGAGGATTATAGCTGGTTAAACAAACACCTCATTATATCATTAGGTGCCCTGTAGTGTTTGTACCTCTCACACTAACGAATTCCCTCAACCTCAGCATAGCTGTGTCATCTATCACAGGGGTCGGGAACCTTTTTGTCTGAGAGAGCCATTGATACCACATATTTTGAAAAGGAATTCTGTGAGAGCCATACATTATGTTTAAAACGTCTTCTTCGGCGTTCATTCTCAAACTCCTGCTGGATCTCTCCTGTAGCAGTACTGCTAGATCTCCAGTAGGATGCAGTCAAGAGAAAGGAAATGCGTTGTGTCGCCGTTTTATTTGCGTCAATGGCACGACACATCAGTCTTCGGCGGATGTTTAAAATTAAAAATTCTAGTAAATGTGTGCATTTTGTGTACTTTCAACACTAAAAGTACATTAATTATGTCTCTGGATTCTTTTTAATAACATAATTTGCTGTTGCTAATCAATAATGAGTATGTCTTACCATTAATGCGACTTCTGGTGCCGAGCTGCAGTAGACTTTAGCTCATTTGTAGAATGAAATATTGATATGCAATTAATATGTAGATCAAAGGAGTCTAAAGAAACATTTTTTTAAATAATCGAACATTTGTCTACGAGCCAGATGCAGCCATCAATAGAGCAACATCTGGCTCGCGAGCCATGGGTTCCTAACCCTGATCTATCACGATGCCCACAGCAAGCAAGCTCTCGTCGAGAGCAATAATATTAACCAAAATTATAGTGAAAGGTAGAAACGATTTGAAATCAACTACAAACACATCTGTATAAATGTCGTGACTTGTACAGGTACATAAGTATGTGGTTACGTCACAGGTGACATCGGTAATAAGCCGGAGTTCCAACTTCGTGACGAAGAGGTACAGGTCATCGCAGTTCTGTACATATATCACCTGACACAGTGACATGTCTGGTACAAGGTGTCAGATTCTTGACGTGCGTTCTCAAGGTTGGAAATGGGCTTGTTAATTTTTATACGTATGTTTGTGAGTATAAATGAGTGTATGAGTTTACGACTAGGTTTATGTGCGCGTGTTAGTACAGGTGTCTGTATGTGAGTTTACATGTTGATGTGTCTAAGTGTAGGTATATGTAAGTGTGGGTGTTTACTTCTGAGTGCAAATGTGTAGCTGTATGTATGTTTAGATATGAGTGTCATGTTCATGTGTCTGAGTGCATGTATGCATGTGTGAGCTTATGTGTTTATATGTGAGTTTGAGGGTACATGTGCGGGTGTATATGTGTATGCAGGAGTGTATGAGTGCTTGCGTGTATATCCGTATTTGAATGCAGGTGTATGCAAGTTTACGTGTCTGAGTGAGTTTGGTTGCAATAATACAACATCACGTGTATGTGTGTGTGTGTGTATTTGAGTGCAGTTGTGTATTCGCATATGTCAGTTTACGCGTGTGTGCTTGTGTCTGAATGCAAATGTGTGTGGCTGTATCTGACGTTAGCTGTGCGTGTGTATGTCTGAGTGTAAATGTGTGAGTGCATGCGACTTTATTTGTGCGTTTGCACCTCTAAGTGCAATTATGTTATTGTTGTTGTTGATATCCAAATGCTATTAAGTAATACTACTCTTGCCACCACAATGCCATTCGAAAAAAGTGCAAGTTTTCTCAAGTTGACTTAGTGATACATGTTAGCTAGTGACTGTTAAGGGTGTGTGTAAGAGATATCTCCTGGCAGTTGAGAGGGAAGGGAAGGCAATAGGAAGGTCGTCCACTGTTTTATTGGGATGAGAGAAGTGTCTACAATTGGGTAGTTGCTAGAGTTTGATACAGTTTAAATATCTATTGGTCCTTGCATGACCTGTTCGAAAGTGAAAGAAAAAAAGATTGGTTTCTCCTGCAGAGTTTGTTTATGTTGTCATTGTCCTTTAGATGTGATATTTCGCTAAATACATTTCTACCCATCAGCCAATTTGCCCAATTGTTCATCCAGATTTCCCTGGTGTTGTTTCGGAGAATATGTCTGACAGTTCCCATACTACAAGGTCTTTGCTTTTGTTGTTTTGAGGCGTCGCTTTTTTTCAAGTCTGTCTGCTACTTAATTTCCAGGGATCCATTGCAAGGTCACACTGATTGGATATGCGTAGTTAAGACTAAGCAGTGCTCTTGATTTGTGGAGAATGTCTTGGGGTATGTATATTTGTTTCATATGGGGTATATTTAAAAACTTCCAAAACTGACATAGAGTCTATAAAAATAACTATGTCTGATGGGTTTTGTTCAATGAAACTGTTGGTGTATTAACTCAAGACTTTCTTGGTGGTCTCAACCTCTGCTTCATAATGTGAGCAATTTGAACCACAAGAATCACAGAACTCGTAAGGAATCCATCAGCGTATCGCATATGGATGCTATATCCTGCAAAACAGGTGGTCTTGAAAGCCGAGCCATCAGTGTAAGCCTTGATTGCTGGTGATGGGTAGCTGTTTATAGTTTTTATGGCACATGTCCTCAGGTTTGTTAGTAGTGTTACCTTATTGACTGTTTTATCTATTAATTTTGTTTGGATAGTTGGTTGATGCAAGTTCTCTCAAGGTGGTCATCATCATCATCAGATGCCATGCCGGCTGGCGTAGGCGGTCATGGCTCTCCACAGCTCCCTGTCTACAGTATTATGTATCAATGTGGTAGTCCGAGGTATTTGTATTCTAGTTCTCTCTCTTGCGGTTGATGGTGACTGTCATCTTCTTCTCCTGATATGTAGAGACAGCTGTTTTATTCTAGTAGAGACAGTTGTTTTATTCTAGAAGAGACAGCTGTTTTATTCTAGTAGAGACAGTTGTTTTATTCTAGTAGAGACAGCTGTTTTTTTCTAGTAGAGACAGCTGTTTTATTCTAGTAGAGACAGCTGTTTTATTCTTTTTTGCTTGCTTCCAAGTGTCAATAGATATTTTATGTGGATGGCCACTTTTTTGTCTCTTGTACCTTTCTACCGCTTCCGTCAGTGCTCTTTTCTGTCTGATATCCAGAAGTTCTAAATTTGCATCTATCTGACATACTGCTGCGGGTGGTTATATCATCGCTCCACAGATTAGTCTCAGAGCTTAGTTCTTGCACCCTATTCAGCAATGAGATGGTAGTATTGCTCACAATGGCGTGAAGAGGAAGGCTATAATCCAATACTAATCCCATATGACCAAGATACAGTTGACGGAGAGTCTGTTTGGCTGCCCAACTCTCTCCCCCCCCATGGTCCTAGTTTGTACTAGCTAGTCTCTGAATGAGGTTTAAGCGTTTACGTGCTTTTTCTGTTGTTACTTCGTTGCCACAACCATCTACTATGGGTGTTGGATTGGCTTTTGTATTTTTTCCCTCGAGATTATGTAATAGTTTCCAAGCTTTATTATCTTCTCTTTTTAGATTTAGTTTGCTTCATTTTTCTCTCCGAGTCTTCCGTTCATTTTCCTTTGTGATATACCTTACATTTGCTCCATCTGTTGTTTATGTTTTATTTAAGATTGTAGGATGTTTTTCAGCCATCATTCTGGTCTTTATTATCTCTTTAACCGCTTCAGTCAGTTCAGGTGTCCAATAATGTTTGTATTAATTGACCCTTCCGCTTGGAATACAATTTTTAGCGGCGACTAAAATTATGGTGCAGATTTTACTGCATGTTGCGTTCATGTTGACTTTTGTTCAGATTTCTGATATCACTGAACCCAGCACCAGTTAGCTGCTCGACTGTAACTGATACAGTAGGACCGTTTTTGGCTGGTGGCCACTTCCTTGGTCTTTTAAGATTTTGATGGCGCTGTTTTCTGCTATTTCAGCTGAAACAAATGTCAGATCGGGTTGGCTTGTGGAATTGTGTGCCCTGTGTAGAAGTGTTGGTGTAGTATGTAATGTCTATCTATCTATCTATCTATCTATCTATCTATCTATCTATCTATCTATCTATCTATCTATCTATCTATCTATCTATCTATCTATCTATCTATCTATCTATCTATCTATCTATCTATCTATCTATCTATCTATCTATCTATCTATCTATCTATCTATCTATCTATCTATCTATCTATCTATCTATCTATCTATCTATCTATCTATCTATCTATCTATCTATCTATCTATCTATCTATCTATCTATCTATCTATCTATCTATCTATCTATCTATCTATCTATCTATCTATCTATCTATCTATCTATCTATCTATCTATCTATCTATCTATCTATCTATCTATCTATCTATCTATCTATCTATCTATCTATCTATCTATCTATCTATCTATCTATCTATCTATCTATCTATCTATCTATCTATCTATCTATCTATCTATCTATCTATCTATCTATCTATCTATCTATCTATCTATCTATCTATCTATCTATCTATCTATCTATCTATCTATCTATCTATCTATCTATCTATCTATCTATCTATCTATCTATCTATCTATCTATCTATCTATCTATCTATCTATCTATCTATCTATCTATCTATCTATCTATCTATCTATCTATCTATCTATCTATCTATCTATCTATCTATCTATCTATCTATCTATCTATCTATCTATCTATCTATCTATCTATCTATCTATCTATCTATCTATCTATCTATCTATCTATCTATCTATCTATCTATCTATCTATCTATCTATCTATCTATCTATCTATCTATCTATCTATCTATCTATCTATCTATCTATCTATCTATCTATCTATCTATCTATCTATCTATCTATCTATCTATCTATCTATCTATCTATCTATCTATCTATCTATCTATCTATCTATCTATCTATCTATCTATCTATCTATCTATCTATCTATCTATCTATCTATCTATCTATCTATCTATCTATCTATCTATCTATCTATCTATCTATCTATCTATCTATCTATCTATCTATCTATCTATCTATCTATCTATCTATCTATCTATCTATCTATCTATCTATCTATCTATCTATCTATCTATCTATCTATCTATCTATCTATCTATCTATCTATCTATCTATCTATCTATCTATCTATCTATCTATCTATCTATCTATCTATCTATCTATCTATCTATCTATCTATCTATCTATCTATCTATCTATCTATCTATCTATCTATCTATCTATCTATCTATCTATCTATCTATCTATCTATCTATCTATCTATCTATCTATCTATCTATCTATCTATCTATCTATCTATCTATCTATCTATCTATCTATCTATCTATCTATCTATCTATCTATCTATCTATCTATCTATCTATCTATCTATCTATCTATCTATCTATCTATCTATCTATCTATCTATCTATCTATCTATCTATCTATCTATCTATCTATCTATCTATCTATCTATCTATCTATCTATCTATCTATCTATCTATCTATCTATCTATCTATCTATCTATCTATCTATCTATCTATCTATCTATCTATCTATCTATCTATCTATCTATCTATCTATCTATCTATCTATCTATCTATCTATCTATCTATCTATCTATCTATCTATCTATCTATCTATCTATCTATCTATCTATCTATCTATCTATCTATCTATCTATCTATCTATCTATCTATCTATCTATCTATCTATCTATCTATCTATCTATCTATCTATCTATCTATCTATCTATCTATCTATCTATCTATCTATCTATCTATCTATCTATCTATCTATCTATCTATCTATCTATCTATCTATCTATCTATCTATCTATCTATCTATCTATCTATCTATCTATCTATCTATCTATCTATCTATCTATCTATCTATCTATCTATCTATCTATCTATCTATCTATCTATCTATCTATCTATCTATCTATCTATCTATCTATCTATCTATCTATCTATCTATCTATCTATCTATCTATCTATCTATCTATCTATCTATCTATCTATCTATCTATCTATCTATCTATCTATCTATCTATCTATCTATCTATCTATCTATCTATCTATCTATCTATCTATCTATCTATCTATCTATCTATCTATCTATCTATCTATCTATCTATCTATCTATCTATCTATCTATCTATCTATCTATCTATCTATCTATCTATCTATCTATCTATCTATCTATCTATCTATCTATCTATCTATCTATCTATCTATCTATCTATCTATCTATCTATCTATCTATCTATCTATCTATCTATCTATCTATCTATCTATCTATCTATCTATCTATCTATCTATCTATCTATCTATCTATCTATCTATCTATCTATCTATCTATCTATCTATCTATCTATCTATCTATCTATCTATCTATCTATCTATCTATCTATCTATCTATCTATCTATCTATCTATCTATCTATCTATCTATCTATCTATCTATCTATCTATCTATCTATCTATCTATCTATCTATCTAATCTATCTATACGCTGTGTCCCTTGTTTGCCTTGCAGCGTCAGTGGTGGAAGAGTTCTTCCACCCCTATGTAATGTCTGTAGTAGGTTTAGGTTGGAACGATTGTACATGTCTTCAACCTCTTGTCCTCTGTTGTCATGTCACTTGTAGCACAGAGTTGGAATGTGTGCATTAAAGTCGCCTTCTTTGATAGTTCTCGTTAATAGTTAGTTTGTTCCTTTCGTGCCGCAAGCGACACATAGAGCAGAGGTTTTGGTTCTCCATATGATGAGGTCCGCTGCCTGCAGCTTTAGTTCCAGGATGGTCTTACAGCCTATTAATTCCCCTTATTTAAGAATGGTGATTTTAAGGGTTGTTTTAGAGCTTCCTCTTTTTACCCTCATCTGACCACATAAGGGCTTGCTGGTTTAAATATCGTTAATGTGGGTTCAAATTCTGACAGATCTTGGTTGATGTTGTGGGACTAAATATTTTGCAGTGTATACCATGTATTGTTTTTGTCCCATATGTTTTATTCTATGGTTGTCTATGTCTCCTTCAGGACTGTTGGTAACGATGGCCTGGACATAATTTTTAATTAGTATTATATTGCCATGACACTTCATACATTTACATTTGTGCTGTGTGTATTTGTAATTTTAATGTCTTTCCCAGTTGGTATCGTTTCCTTGATGAGGGCTGCATGCATATTGTATTCATGTAATGTTTTTGTTACTTCTATGTTCTTCTTTTGTATAACTACTATGTTTAGTTGTAGGATACTTACGTTTCCCATGATGACTTTCGCAATTAGCAGCAGGATAGTGATCTGCCTTAGTAACCGAGGCTACGCCCGAGTTCGTATTTTAGATTTTGTTTGAATGACATTGTAGTTTCAGCTGTTTGCTGCAGACTTCTTCATCCCAAAGAATATCAAGCGCATATCCTTCTCTATCTGAAACTGATCTTTTAGTCAATTGTCCCCATGAAGTTTCCATGAAAAAAAGCTGTTCGTTTGGAGATTCAGGTGGTATTCATAGATTTGCATTCCCCGCTGGTCACAAGCACTCGAGAGGCAGTCCTTGATCTTTCATTCTGTGGCCGTGCCACGTCCTGCATCCTAATTATTTACGATTCTCCCCAGCATCGAGTTTTCAGATACCTCATGAGGTTTCTTGACCCCGCTTTCAATATCTAAATATTTGGACATGTTCTGACTGTGAGTGTAATGTCAGTTTGCAAGACACTCTCGCTGCAGCTGGAACATTAGGCAGAGCCAGGGTACACTCAAGGTAATGATGTTCCTCAACATCATTCAGGATCCGCGGTGTGGTCATCGAGATTAGACAAGAACGCGTTGTAGACAAGAAAAGATAAAGAAGGAGAGACTTGATTATACCACCATGAACTCGGTCGCTCCCATGGCACGCTTCATTTGAACAGGGGTACAATGTGAAGGTGTTGCTATGACCACGTTTGTGCATGGGAGGCCTATATGCTAGAAACTTACTATCAGATTGGAAGTAACTTCCGCGGCGATCAGCTGTACCTGGATTATGAGAGGCTGTGAAATCGCGCCCCAATCCTTGTTCTGTCCAGTCTAGAGCCAGCATATTTCGCCCATCTATAAGCTTTCCATCGCCTTCCATGTGAAGTATGTGCTTGTGGGTTACAATGTCATTGTAATCTGCATCGTTCTCTATTACTTACACACAAAGTATTTGGAATATGTTCAAAGGCAGTTATCTAGAAATTAAAAAAAAATAGCTTAAGGTTCTTCGTGGACATGGCACTGCCAAGAAATTTAAATAAATTCAAATGCACTGCCAAACATAGATAGAAAAGATAAAAACTCGTATTTCTTGGTTGTTACCGATCAATCAATCAATCAATCAATCTATCAAATATTAATCAAGCAGAAAAATAGTCAATGTATTGAGTTTGTGTTGACGTGTAAAGTCAGATGGTTATGATGTTCCTTAGATCAAAAGTCATTATGCCCAGCTGTTACATCAACTTAAAACATAAAACCAAACTCACAGTTGTCTTTGTCCTTGACTGATAAGCTCTATGCTTGTCGCAGAGGTCCTAAGCTAATTCGAGCATGTGAAGACTACTGTTAGTCAACTCATGGCCTTCTAGCTACTCTTCTTTGTTGAGCTGCTCATTTCTCTTTTGATAAGGTACTGAGCCTTATTTTTTGAATGTAGAGCGCCATCTATCTCTATTTCTTGCAGCGCCATACCGTATATTATGGTTTATTTCAAAGGTTTTCGGTGAGGTTTTTAGCATGTCTTTGTAGCGCTTCTTATGGCCACCATGAGAACGTATGCCTTACTGGTGCAAAAAGTGGGCGTTATACGGTTCTCGCATTGTATTCATTTGTGACATGTTTATTTTGAATTATTGGTAACATCTGTCTGATCTGTCGATTAGTTGCGTGTTATCTGTTGTTCAATCTCTGTTGCTATTTTTTCATTTCATGGTAGTCTGCACTCATAGTATGTTGTGCAATCTGTGTCCCCTTTCACCTCTCTCTCTCTCTCTCTCTCTCTCTCTTATATATATTTTTATACACACAGTGGCACGAATCGAATAGCACAGTTACCCAGTTTAATGGAGAGTGTGTTAGCCAGCGAACCAAGACCTCAGAAACAATCAGCATGATTTCTTTTCTCTTCGATATGCATGGAAGGGGTAATGAGAACCTATGAGTATGCTTTGGTGAACATGTACGGGATTGCCGTGGTGAGCACCTATAGGACTGTCCCGATGAACACGTATAGGACTGTCTCGATGAACACGTATAGGACTGTCTAGATGAACACGTATAGGACTGTCTAGATGAACACGTATAGGACTGTCCCGATGAACACGTATAGGACCGTCTCGATGAACACCTATAGGACTGTCTCGATGAACACGTATAGGACTGTCTCGATGAACACGTATAGGACTGTCTAGATGAACACGTATAGGACTGTCTAGATGAACACGTATAGGACTGTCTAGATGAACACGTATAGGACTGTCTAGATGAACACATATAGGACTGTCTCGATGAACACGTATAGGACTGTCTCGATGAACACGTATAGGACTGTCTCGATGAACACGTATAGGACTGTCTAGATGAACACGTATAGGACTGTCTAGATGAACACGTATAGGACTGTCTCGATGAACACGTATAGGACTAGCTTGGTGACCACCTATAGGTCTGCCTTGTGAACACATATATCATTGCATTGATGAGCACCTACATGATTGTCTTGATGAGCACCTACATGATTGTCTTGATGAGCACCTATATGATTGTCTAGATGAGTATTTATAGAAATTTGATGAGCACCAATAGGATTGCAGTGTGATCACCTACATTATTGCCTTGATGAGCACCTATAGTATTGCCTTGATGAGCATCTATATGAATGCTTTGGTGAGCACCTACATGACTGCCTTGTGAACACCTATAGGTGTGTCCTGATGAGCACCTATAGGATTGCCTTAGTGAGCACCTATGTGTCTGCCTTGGTGAGCAGCTATTACTTTCTTGGGGAACTATAGGTCCGCCTTGATGAAGACATATGGGTCGGTGAGCATCTATAGTTCTGCTTCATTGAGCAGCTATAGGTCTGTCTTGTGCCGCAACGTGTTGTTCGCCTTCCATCATAAGTTTTCTTCTTGTGAGTTATTTCTGAAACTGCAGTAGATTAGCAGGATGTAGTCCGGAGAACAAAATGTGTTGTCATGGTTTATAGCTGTGATATGATATCTGCCCATTTTGGCCTGACATATGCGACTTTAGTAATAATTTCTGGACCACTTTGGCCATTTACGGCACGGGTCAACCAAAATCACCCTAGAACTTTATCGTCTCCTACAACATGCATGGAAGTTACACAGTGTTGCTATTCTTTGCTTCCATTTCGGGCCCCAGAAACACGTCTCATTTCAGTCCAGTGTGGCCACATCTTGCCTCTCAGTTCTTTGTAATCTGTATAGTCTTGGAGAATTTATTTAGGGGTCTGTATGCCTGTTGCTCATGAACATTCATTTGTGTAATGATATACATATGGTTTGAAAGTGAAACAATTTTGTATGGTTGCAATGATATACACATGGTTCGATAGGGACCAAAGTTTGTGTGGTTGCAATGATATACACATGGTTCGATAGTGACCAAAGTTTGTGTGGTTGCAATGATATACACATGGTTCGATAGTGACCAAAGTTTGTGTGGTTGCAATGATATACACATGGTTCGATAGGGACCAAAGTTTGTGTGGTTGCAATGATATACACATGGTTCGATAGTGACCAAAGTTTGTGTGGTTGCAATGATATACACATGGTTCGATAGTGACCAAAGTTTGTGTGGTTGCAATGATATACACATGGTTCGATAGGGACCAAAGTTTGTGTGGTTGCAATGATATACACATGGTTCGATAGGGACCAAAGTTTGTGTGGTTGCAATGATATACACATGGTTCGATAGTGACCAAAGTTTGTGTGGTTGCAATGATATACACATGGTTCGATAGGGACCAAAGTTTGTGTGGTTGCAATGATATACACATGGTTCGATAGTGACCAAAGTTTGTGTGGTTGCAATGACATACACTATATTTAAATACAGATATATTTAAATGTGAACGGTTTAACGTGAAACAGTTTACGGGTTGTCTAAATAAACCATTTACTCGCATGAATATTGTCATTTTATGGTGAACAATTATTTGCAAGTGCTTGACTAAATGACCTGGGTAAGTAAAAGTCAAGTCAAGTAACCCATATCATTTATTAATGACGTAAGGGTGTGAGATGTTAGCGATCTCACATTTCAGAGGCTTTGCAAATGAGGGTGTCACTATCATCTCCTCTCCGTCACAGTCTTTACTTTCCGGATTAAACCGGTACCCATTTAAGGCTGGGTCGACCTGGGAGCCGTTGCGATCTGAAAAACATTTCCGCCTCAACTGGGGAATGAACCCAGGACCACTCATATGCGAAGTCAGTGCGATAACCAATACGCGGCTCCCATGACCTGGGTAAAGTTGTATAAATCATAATGTGAGGAAAACTGAGTGGTTGTAATTTCATTTTGGACAGACTCGTATATTTCAAACGTAGATCTAAGCCTACTTTCATTATATGAAGTCGTATGCAAAAAAAATCTGACACTAATGAACTTTAGTGATGTTTACAATGGATATGTGATAGTGGTGAAATAGAGGGTTAAAGACTGTTTTTATACTACTTATTTCGAGCGTGAAGTCAATACATCCTAGTTATGTCCGGATGTATGCTAGTAAATACGCTGAACGAAGTTACACATTTTTGCAAAGAAATATATCAATCAATCAATCAAGTGCCACGCCGACTGGCGTAGGCGATCATGTTTTTCCACGACTCTCTGTCTCTTGTGTTGTCAATAAGATTGGTTGGTGAGCTTCTACCGTGCCACGATACAAGCCCATCTAGTAACTTTTCTCTTTGTCGACCTCTACCTCTTCTCCCTTTGATCTTTCCAGTGGTTATTAAGTGTTCACGCTGTGTTCTTCTCAGCACATGCCCTAGAAAACTTGACTGTCTGCCTCTAATGTTTGATATTTTTACGCCAGCATCAATGAGAACCTCGGCATTAGTGTTCTTGGCTGTCCATGGTAATTTCATCATTCTTCTCAGAAACCACATTTCTGTAGCCTCCAATTTACTTTGAATTTTCTTGTTTATAGTCCATGCTTCACATCCATAAAAAAGAATCAGTTCGATATAACATCTCAGCACCCGAATTCGGGTCCGCATTGATAGACTTCCATTGCAAAAAATGGTTCTCATTATTTGGAATGCTGATTTGAGAACCATTTTTTGCAAAATAAATAGAAATATATATCTAAATTAAATGTATTTTATATAGCAGAAGTGGTTTGTAAGTTGTAGGTGTACTCATTAGTTGATGATTTTCTTGCTTGGTGTGTGCCAAAAGTTATCTAACTTTAGATGTAGCTTCCCAATCGAGGCCAACTCCTTGAAGTACAGATGGGGGTTTAGTCCAGCCAACAGAGATTGGAAAATAATATTGGTCGGGACATCCCCTTATATCGAGCTGGATCTCCCCAGCAAGCGCAGGCACTGAAGTAGGAGATACCAAGCCGAGAGACACACCAACAATCATGGTATCGTGCAACCCGCCTGCGAAAGCAGTATAGGAGCAGTGAGGAGCTTTCAAATAAAGTAGAATTTATGAAGAAAATCGGATGTGCTTTGTTGACATGTTGAACTGCGAACGAGAAGAAGACTTGTAGCTTCAAATAGTGTTTTCTGAGCTCTGGAGGCCAGGAAAAAAATAAGTGTATAGTAATTGTAGTTCAGTCATGCGGGCCATAAAATATGTTGACGTGTCGCATTAATCCCACGGGCCGTATTTTGTCTAACCCCTGTATTATATTCAGTGTCACATGACGAGTCATATGCAATATGCCCAGTTGCAACAACCGTGAATAGTGTCACGTGTCCTAGAAGTGATCGGAAGAATAACAAGTGTCTGTTTTGTTAAAGCTCAAGAAGTGGAAATATAGAACACTAACTCGTGTAGCGTCACTTTTGAACAAGCCAGGTTTTACAATATTGTGCTGGGTGTCAGCCAAACGTTACTTTTATAAACAACAATATCAATATAAAATGCAATAAAAGCAGAATGATAGTGTTATTTTTATAGCGCAACAGTGGTAACTATTGGGTATCGCAGGACGGACGATCTGTTTTGTCTTCATTCGAGGTCATTAATTCAATATTAGGCCGCGGTGACTGATTCCTAGTGCAAATTTGTATGTTACTGGTTAGACTGCCGTTCTGTTGAAAGTTGAATGAGTACGTTGACGTGAAATTTACACCTCTCTCCCTGTATTCCTGTGTTTCTCTCACTGTGTTTCTCTCACTGTTTCTCTCCCTGTGTTTCTCTTCTTGTGTTTCTCTCCCTTATTTCATTCTCCGTGTTTCCCTTCCTATGTTTCTTCGCTGCATGTCTCTCCTTTGGTTCATCTCTCTCTATCTCGTCCTGTGTTTTCTTCTTTGACTCTCTCAATGTGTTCCTTTTATGCCTGTCTCTCTCTGTTTCTTCAATGCCTGTCTCTCGCAGTTTTTTTCTGTGTCTCTCTCCCTGTGTTTCTTATATGACTGTCTCTCCATGCATTTCTTCTCTGTCTGTCTCTCCCTGTATTTCTTCGCTGTCTGTCTCTCCCTTAATCTTTTTGTCTTTCTCTCCTTCTCCCTCCCTTGTCTTTCCCTTCATGTCCCTGTCCTTTCCTGTCTGTTTCTTCACCATCTCTTTGTCTTTCTCTCCCTATATCTTCCTCAATCTTCCTATCTTTCCCCTTTTCCTGTCTCTCCATCCACTCTATTTCTCTCCCAGCCCTGTCGTTTCCTTCCTCCACCTCCCTGCCTTTATCGCCCTGTCTCTTCATTTCACTGTCAATCTCTTGTTATTCCAATCGAGACCAACTCTTTGCTCTAGAACATCAGACCAGCCACCATCAGACCAACCACCATCAGACTAAACACCATCAGACCAACCACCATCAGACCAACCACCATCAGACCAACGGCCATCAGACCAACCACCATCAGACCAAACACCATCTGATCAAACACCATCAGACCAACCACCATCAGACCAACCACAATCAGACCAACCACCATCAGATCAAACACCATCAGACCAACCACCATCAAACCAACTACCATCAGATCAAACACCATCAGACAAACCATAATCAGACTAAACACCATCAGACCAACCACCATCAGACAACCACCATCAAACCAAACACCATGAGATCAAACACCATCAGACCAACCACCATCAGACCAACCACCATCAAACCAACCACCATTAGATCAAACACCATCAGACCAACCATCATCAGACCAACCACCATCAGACCAACCACCCCCAGACCAGCCACCATCAGACCAACCACCATCAAACCAACCACCATCAGACCAAACACCATCAGACTAAACACCATCAGATCAACCACCATTAGACCAACCACCATCAGACTAAACACCATCACACCAACCACCATCAGATCAAATACCATCAGACTAAACACCATCAGACCAGACACCATCAGACAAACCACCATCAGATAAAACACCACCAGAGAATCCATCATCAGACTAAACACCATCAGACCAACCACCATCAGATCAACCACCATCAGACCAAACATTATATTTCTAGAAGTTGTTATAACTGTATACTGAACTGAGGGTTTATTTTTGTCTTAGTCTCCTCTTGTTGATCGTCCTCTTTGGAGTGGAGAGTCCTCCAAATCATGGCATTGCATCTCGTTATAGAACCTAGGTCATGTGACCCGTACCGAAAAGATCTAATTGGTTTGATGTTGTTCGTCAATCTGGCCCCCAGAGCCAACTGTAGAGGACGGGGAGGCCTGAGGGGAAGCCATCTAATTCTGGACGTGGAGATCCTATAAAACTGTGCCGGCAAACTGTGTGTGTGTGGCATGGAGTGGAGAGGTAGGAACACACGTCAGATCCACTTTCCACAGAAGTCTTGGAGCAACCAAGACAAAAGCAGTATAAGACCAGTTGAAAAATGGTGTTCCTGATCCGAAACTCTCCATTTTATATCACAGCTGTGCTATCAACACCAAGCATGGATAACGACAGCACAAGACAAACGTAAACTTATGACAACTGAAATAGCATGCTTACACAGAATCCTAGGAATGTCACTAAGAGACAGAGTGAGCAATGAGGACATTAGACAAAGAACCGACACCGCCCCAGTCTTGGAAAATATTAAGAGACAACAGATCAAATGGTTTGTACACATCAGCAGACTACCATCAGAGAGCATATCACAGCAAGTTAAAACACAGATACAGTGAAGGCAGACCACGAAAACGATGGACCACCAAAATAAAAGAGGCGACAAATTCCACAATACACTCAGCACACACGAGGGCCATCTCTAGAAATCTCTTCTACCCCTGACGCTGAAAAGTAGCAAAGGGATTAGCCAATAGATACATATATCTCAAGCCCTACTTTGTTAGAGCAACCTTCTAAGTTTAAAGTGATAGTCTGAGGTACATCTTTAAATGCATACTGCTCACCTTAACTCCCAGAAAGAAAGATACATCACCACAGACGCCACGATAACTATCACAGTACAAGATTATTAGTACACACGTACCTGGTAACGGGTGCAAGGACATAAACGTCATATGAAACAACATAAAGGAACCATACTACACCAACAACCTAATGAGATTCCTCATCTACACCCATACTCATCCATAGAGTCTGTGAAGCTACATTCAGATCCGACCTTACCATCAAATTCGCAGCCTTCCAAAATGACTGTACGCTGGGAAAGTCATTGGTGACATATAAAGTGACCACCCCGCCCATACTCGTCCAAATCTCACAAACAAGATATCAAGCACAACGAAAAAACACCTCGCCGGAACTACAAACCAGCAGACTTGGAACAATTCAAAAATTCAACAGGCGAAAACCTAGGACAAATATAAATATAAACACTATATACAAAAACATCACTGCAAGCATACTTAGTGCAGCCTAAAGAACAGTCCTTTGAGGACTCAGAAAGAAATGTAAGCCATTCTGGACCAAGAAACTAGAAGAACCTGTCAAAAAAGATAGAAGAAAGAAAGATAACAAGCTCCCTACACATTATGACAAAATATAATACTGTGTAACCCCTCTATAACGCATTCCTTTATAACAAATTTCCCTACATAACAACACTTTAAAATATTTGTTTATTGATTATATATATATATATATATATTCTTGTACTGTATATAGTGAATTTCTGTTATTGCATACATATTTTGTTGATCCGGACCCAGTTGTTATACAAGGGATTCCACTGAATAATAAACTAATTTCACTGATCAGTCTGAAAACACATGGTGCGGTAATGTGATACGGTATCCAACCATCATTACCATCTTGCCGTATGAAACCGTATACATGTCTTGGCTACACAAAAACAATTCATTACCATCTTGCCGTATGAAACCGTATACATGTCTTGGCTACACAAAAACAATTCATTACCATCTTGCCGTATAAAGCCGTATACTTGTCTTGCATGCACATAAAAACAATTTCTTAGATTTTGTCCAGGATAACTGTAAAATAATCGGTTATCAAAATGTAACTCAATTTCTTCTGGAAATAATTTTAAATGGTACATTTGTGAGTCATTTTTCTTCAAGTGTAGAACTTCCTTTAGCCGAGTGTAAGCCGAGTGTAATCAGAGGTTGCACAATTTGAAACGACAGATTGGTGATTTCTTATGTCAATTTGTCATTGCGGTAACTACGTGAACTCTATGTTATCATGAGCAGTATATTTACATAGTTTAATTTCAAATAGATCTTAAATCTATTGCTGATGTCAGTACGACTCTTTCAATGCTTCAGTTATGAGGAAGGGGGGGGGGGCTATTTTCATTTTCTTGCAAGGAATAGTTTCAGATTTACAATACAAGGAATAGTTTCAGATTTACAATGCTAGGAATAGTTTCAGATTTACAATGCAAGGAATAGTTTCAGATTTACAATACAAGGAATAGTTTCAGATTTACATAAAACAGAACAAGTATCTTGCAGAATTCTTTAACTTTGTGTGTAGAGAATAGTTCAAATAAAATATGTTACGAAAATGGTAATCTACTGCCATCAATTAAGATTAAACAAAATTAATGTAAAATTTATATAGTTTCATTGTGTAAATTCATATATATGTAAAATATTCTAAATCAATTTAATTGTTGTATAAAATACATCCTGGTTGATGTAACTTTGAAAACGCTCATCCCTTACTACAACTGCCAATTTTTTTCAGACCCCCCCCCCCTTTCCCATTGTTGACACAATTTATGGACAAAGGTTATAGAGGGAGAAAGATATATATATATATATATATATATATATATATATATATATATATATATATATATATATATATATATATATATATATATATATATATATATATATATAGAGGGAATGACAACTTATGTTGTTGCATTGAGTGCCAATAGCTGGAAAGGTTCGCGTGTCATTGTGAGCTGCACGAAAAGCTAGTTCCATCTCAACAATGACATCATACCACGTCTAAAGTACATCTGTGGTACCATGGGTAAACTGTCTCCGGTACATCTCCATAAACTCACTTCATTTCAACACCATGGGTAAACTGTCTCCGGTACATCTCCATAAACTCACTTCATTTCAACACCAAGGGTAAACTGTTTCCGGTACATCTCCATAAACTCACTTCATTTCAACACCATGGGTAAACTGTCTCCGGTACATCTCCATAAACTCACTTCATTTCAACACCAAGGGTAAACTGTCTCCGGTACATCTCCATAAACTCACTTCATTTCAACACCAAGGGTAAACTGTCTCCGGTACATCTCCATAAACTCACTTCATTTCAACACCAAGGGTAAACTGTCTCCGGTACATCTCCATAAACTCACTTCATTTCAACACCAAGGGTAAACTGTCTCCGGTACATCTCCATAAACTCACTTCATTTCAACTGAGAATCTCCTAGGAATTGCCTTTTGTACACCACACTGAGACGTATGCCATAGTTTCCCATGTCTTGTGTCGTCTCTGACGAAATATTGTGTTTGGCTGGACGCTGACCAATCCCTCCTCCAGAATATATATCAGCCCTATCTCATTCCCGATTATCTCACGCAGCGTTACTTATCTTGGCTGACTCAACATTGCTCATTACATTTCATTAGCTGGCGTCACACATTATACGTCAAGTGACCATTGATCAATTATATCCTCCAAAATGAGTGACGATGTGTAGGTTCAGCACGCATGATATACATTTTGGTGAAGGACTTTCGCTTCTTCTTCTTCTGTGTTCGTTCTCAAACTCCTGCAGATCAGCAGGATGTAGTCCGGAGAACGGAATGCGTTGTGTCATGGTTTACAGCATTGCTGCGATATCTGCGCCTTTCGGCCTGACACATCCGACTTCAGCATGGCTTTGGGTCACTGACCCTATATGGGATGGGACAGCCAACTCCATCCCATAACCTCCTTAGTCGCCTTTTACGACATGCGTGGAAGGCAAACAGTGTTGCCACTCTTTGCTACCCTTTCAGGCCCCGACAACACACGGGCGCGGACTTTCGCTGAATGAGGCTGTACTTTCTAAGTCAATATGAAGTATCGTGGTTATAATAATTTGAGAACTACTGACAGCAATAACATTTTTACAGGTAGATCCCATTTGATATTAATAGACTAGTTCAGGCGCTGTTATTTTAATTTTAATAAGAATAGGAGAGGGGGGAGATCAACAAGGGTGGAGGTACTTTACAGAAATATTGTTGCTGGGGCGGAACTAGCTTGTGTTGCTAAATTTTGGTCACGCTACGTCATTCACTGTTTGCAGGAAAAGTGTACGTCCGACGTCATCTCGAATGCTCTGTTCAGTAAAACCACGGATCTATAGATACACGGATTTGCTACGTGAATTGAGACATTGAACGCAAATGTTAGTTACAAACACCAAAATTGTGAGGGCTTTCTTTACAGTATATATATTTTCTAAGTATACTGGTATAAATTATTTCGAAAAGATATTCGTATAAGCAGCGAAACAGGTTGTTACCAGTATATCTCAAACACTAAAGTGCTGTAAAGGACTTCCCAGCAATATTTACGTTTATAGCTCTTTCCGTGACGTCGCAGGTCTCGTAGAATATCCACATGTCTAGAGATCGGTGATGAAAGCTGACACGTGACTCTTGTCATGCCCACATTTCTTGTACATACTATGTTTACTTTATGTGTCATTAAGTTTATATTTTCATTATCTCCCTCCCTCTTGATCTTCGGTACTCTCTATATTTCGTCATCTCTCCCTCTTTATCTCCAATACTCACTTCACTTCTTCTCTCCCTCTTTATCTCCAATACTCACTTCACTTCTCTCTCTATATATATCCAACACTCCTACAATTCTTCGTCTTCTCTCAATATCCAGCACTCATTACACTCTTCATTGCCTCTGTATCTCCAACACCTCTACTTTTTCTCTCCCTTTTATCTCCCACATCCACTTCACTCTTTTATCCCTCTATCTCCAACACTGACGCCACAACACCGTGTGCTTACACCTGCCTCACACTCTATAATATTAATTCGTCATTAAGCTGAATTCGAGCACTGCGAGCAGACCTATAAGTGCTCAGTCTTCCACAGCAAATGTTGAGACGATGTGCATATTGTCTACCACTCACGTACTACACATCGTCATTTCCCCCGCATATGGACGGGGCATGCAAGAGCAGTAAATAATTGCAACACTGTAACTTGCTATGCATGCCATTAGAGGTAGTTAGGGAGTTTTAAGGGTTGAGTTAGCTATCCCATCCTATGGAAAGTTGTGATCCTTCAAAAGCAATGCCGAAGTCAGAGTTCATACAAAAAAATGGATACCGCAGCCGAGCTCAACAGTGCGCAGAAGAAGAAGATACGTTAGATAAAAATGTATGTTAATACTGCACATTCACGTTTTTCAACAAACTCTGAACAACCGATGTCAAATATTGTGTGCTTTGTGCAGGATTGTTTTCGATAATTAAAGAAAGATATAGTATATTTAGAATAAATAATTAGAATAAATAATTTATAAGAAAAAGATAATATTTCTTTTGGCCACTTCATGAGACAGGCAGGTTTGGAGAACATAGTCGCAACGGGCAAAATTAAAGGCAACAGAGACAGAGGGCGACAACGTGAGAAAATATTAGACAGTTTGACAACCTGGCACGGCAGGGAAACAGCAACGATCTTGATACATAATATTGTGGACAGAGAGCTGTGGAGAGCTATGACCACCTACGCCAGCCTGCATGGCACCTGATGATGATGATAGTATATATGTTGTTGTCAAGACTTGTTATATAGTCATGTTGCGTGATACCAATGTTTCTGGTGTGCCTCTCGACCTGGTATCTCCGACTTCAGCACATTTGACTGCTTTGTTCCTCCTCGATGTTAGGGATAGCGCAACCAATTTTAGTTTCCAGACACTGTTGACTGGACTAAGCTCCATCTCTACTACAAAGAATTGGCCTCGATGGTAAGAAAGAGTAGATGGGACTGACATAGCTGGAAAGTGTATACCAATATGTTATAATTGAAGCATATCATGTGTAAGACATTGAAATTTAACTATTGTAGATTTTTTAAAATGAACCACTAATACATTTAATGATATCGCGGGCACAATGTAGATAATCTGCGGTCCAACAAAGAGCTAGTGCAGCCATGTTGTATTTTGGAGGCGAGATAAATATTAACTATACCACCCAGATGACCAAGTGTACCAATAAATAAATAACTATTTGACGGTTGATTATTATTAAATAGTGGATAGATTACCCCCATGTAAACCGAAGAAGGTTATGGATGATGTCACGTGACTTGATGCGTGATAGTTTGCTCAGTCAGTCAGTTCCTCTTCTGCCAAGTTTGGCACATATGGCGGATGTCATAGTTCGCCATGCCTATCGGTCAGTTGCCAGCAGCGCCGGATTTAGAATAGATAAGGCCCTAAGCTATTTGAGATATGGGGCCCTTTATAGGTCCAGATATTATATATGTCAGTGCCAAATATGAATTTTTAGGCCCACCATGAAAGTGGGGGCCATAAGCTATAACTTGTTTAGCTTATACGTAAATCCTGCACTGGTTGCCATGGATTGCAGGTCTTGTACATTTATGATATTGATTTTAATTCATTCATAAATGTTCTTCTGAGCCATGTGTTTGGTATTCTCTGTTTTCTTTTCTCGTCTGGTGTCCACATGAAGGCATGTCGTGGAATTCTGTCTTCCTTCATTCTAAGTATGTGGCCGATGTATGTCTAGCGGCGGTTTCTGATGATGTTCGTCACATATTCTTGTTTTTTCTTCTTTCTTAGTATGTCGTTTGATTTGAAGTCTTTCCAATTAGTGTTTGTGATTTTTCTGAGGCATCTATTCTCGAAGGCAACTAACGTCTTATGCATTATTGCGGTAGATTTCCAAATTTCACATCCATATGTCAATAATGGAATCACACTTGTATTGAATAGTCGCAGTTTGATGTGTTTACTTGCGATCTGTGATCTCCAGATGTTTGTATAGGCGATAGATGTTTTATAGATGTTTGATAGTTTGTTGCTGCCAATTAATTGTTTTGATTTTAGTGATCCAATTTTTCTTTCTACACAGTATAATCTACCCAGAACGTCTGTTGATATGTTCTGAACACTGTCTTAAATATGGAAAACTTTGCCAGCACCTGTGTAAGATGGAATTTTAATGTATGCGTCTCAGCAAGATGTTTTGAATTGATTGAGTGACGGTGATCAACATTTATTTGAAAGTGACGATTTTTAACTTCTCCAATTCTTTTTATTAACACTTGACACATAGCATACATATGAATCAATCAATCAATAAAACCCATAACCCTTCAGAGTCGTAGGGGTACCACATTGGAAGCTTCAGCACACAGAGTCCTCCAGCGAATTCTATCCTCAGCGATGAGGATGAGTGTGGAAATATCTAGCCCTGTCCATTCCTTGATGTTGTCTGTCCATGTCTTTATTTGTCCTCCTCTGCTTCTTCCACCCTCGACAGTTCCCTGCAGTATTGTTTTTGACAAGGAATCGTGCCTGCATACATATCCGAACCATGCTAGTTTTCGTCGTAGCATACATATAGTGACCAATGAAAATCACGGGAAAAGACTATTGCTTCACCTTTGAAGGATGTAACTGGATTATTTCATATGACTAAGTTCAAGGATAAGCTTTTCCCTTTAGCAAAGCAGAAGTCAGAACATGTCTTGCAATACAAGGAATCCTGGCCAATGGCAGGCAAAACCTCGTGTAATCTTAACTTTTTTTTACAAAAAAAAAAAAAAAAAAAAAAAAAGTTATCTAATTACTGTGCAAAAAATAAATAAATCGAGAATTAGATAAAATTAACGAATGGCCGTGGCTGTTATTTTAAGGTTAAACACACTCCTCCGAGATTACTCAAAGCGTATTTACGGCCTTGCACATGACTGTATTAAGTCGTCGAATGATCTAACGTGTGTTTTACAGGAACTGAATAGCAACACTGTTATCTATCATGCTTGACGTAAGGAATGTTTTGTTGGGGAACTTGGCCACACATCCAATAGGGGGCAAAGTCACTCAGAAGACATGAGGTTGTTCACACATCCATTAGAGGGCAAAGTCACATAGAAACCATGTTTTGTAGTGGGGTTGTCCATACATCCCATAGAGGGCAAAGTCAAACAGAAACCATGAATTTTAGTGGGGTTGTCCACACATCCCATAGAGGGCAAAGTCACACAGAAACCATGAATTTTAGTGGGGTTGTCCACACATCCCATTGAGGGAAAAGTCACTCAGAAACCATGAATTTTAGTGGGGTTGTCTACACATCTCATAGAGGGAAAAGTCACACAGAAACCATGAATTTTAGTGGGGTTATCCACACATCCAATAGAGGGCAAAGTCACATAGAAGCCATGTTCAGTAGTGAGGTAATCCACACATCCAATAGAGGGCAAAGTCACACAGAAGCCATGTTCAGTAGTGAGGTTGTCCACACATCCAATAGAGGGCAAAGTCACACAGAAGCCATGTTCAGTAGTGAGGTTGTCCACACATCCAATAGAGGGCAAAGTCACATAGAAGCCATGTTCAGTAGTGAGGTTGTCCACACATCCAATAGAGGGCAAAGTCACATAGAAGCCATGTTCAGTAGTGAGGTTATCCACACATCCAATAGAGGGCAAAGTCACATAGAAGCCATGTTCAGTAGTGAGGTTATCCACACATCCAATAGAGGGCAAAGTCACATAGAAGCCATGTTCAGTAGTGAGGTTATCCACACATCCAATAGAGGGCAAAGTCACATAGAAGCCATGTTCAGTAGTGAGGTTATCCACACATCCAATAGAGGGCAAAGTCACATAGAAGCCATGTTCAGTAGTGAGGTTGTCCACACATCCAATAGAGGGCAATGTCAGATAGAAGCCACATTGAAGTTGTATATGTCAGGCTGAAAGCCGCAGTATCATAGCAAAGTTGTACAACATGACACAATGTATTCCGTTCTCCGGACTATGTCCTGGTAATATGAATTTTAAGAACGAACGCAGAAGAAAAGGGCAGTTCTCCCTAATTCGACATCTAAAAGTGTGGTTTACATGTGTTATTTGTGTAACCTCCACCCAAATGACAAAGTTCTACTTGACTGGATACGCTGGGATTGGAATGTGTCATTTTTCTATACAATCTACGCTTGCATTTATTTACTTGAGGTCGAGTGTGCTGTCTATTACAACTGATACATTCAGTTCCAAGTGTGAGGTCACGTTGTGAAGCTATATTTGTTGAATGTTTGATAAGCGAGTTTGCACGCAAAATAATATGGGTCACCTGTCTGGAACCCATGTTCGCAGACATTTTGACAGGAAGCGACATGACAAAGGAAGCCCACGTTGATTTTCCTCTCTAAATGTCATTCTGGTTGACAGTAGCTCATATTATGTCTAAGTTTGTTACTTGTAGGTCAACTGACGTCAATGAAATCTGTGTACACGTCATAACTTCAATTGTATTCGATATTGACTACTTCCGGTAGCTACAGGCGTAATGACGGTTTTTTGTATATCTGATTGTATTTGTCAAATAGTGTGTAACGCATGGTCGAGAACTTAGACCTTGGTCGCACATCTTTGAGGTCCAGAACATGTCATATTTTGTAGGCCTTAAGTCCGGCCAGATTTTAAATATGCCTAAATATCCGTGTTTTTAATTTCCGTACTTTTATTCGATTGCACCTTATTAATTTAACGAAGGGTATAAAAAAAAACTCCAACTAAAACGATTGCAAATTAAAGTTGGAACTTTTTATCCCCTTTACTAAAACCATTTAAATTATTTACGGCCCAATATAATCAACATAGTCATCAACGCAGACTTAGGTTGAAAGAATCGTTTCTCGGCAAGAAGCATTAATCCCCAGTTTAACAAGCAAACATAGATGCGAAATTATTTGAAGCAATGTTTATGTTGTGTTTCTATTTTGTGCTTTTCATGCTATTTCTAAAATGAAAGATTCTGTTGTTTTAGTTGGATGATCTTTGATGGGGTACCAAATTAGAGTGATGTAGAATCTGCCAGATTAAGATGGAAGTTCCGATTGATTACGATAACAGCTATGATACAAGTAGTAATTAAAAAATATTCGCAAAAAATATAAGAATGATAAGAACCTATTGAATTGTTGTCACATTAAAAATTGGCAAAATATTTAGAAATTATTTCTAATATTTTCCAGTTTTTTTCATAGTTACTTACATAGTAATAAAACAGTTTCCATCTTCAGATAAGTATAGCGCACCAATCTTCTTACACCAATCTTCTTACACCAATCTTCTTACACCAATCTTCTTACACCAATCTTCTTACACCAATCTTCTTACACCAATCTTCTTACACCAATCTTCTTACACCAATCTTCTTACACCAATCTTCTTACACCAATCTTCTTACACCAATCTTCTTACACCAATCTTCTTACACCAATCTTCTTACACCAATCTTCTTACACCAATCTTCTTACACCAATCTTCTTACACCAATCTTCTTACACCAATCTTCTTACACCAATCTTCTTACACCAATCTTCTTACACCAATCTTCTTACACCAATCTTCTTACACCAATCTTCTTACACCAATCTTCTTACACCAATCTTTAGGAATATTTAGGACAACATAAAAGGAAGGCGTATCAAGATAGGAGACTTCTGGATGGCAGAAGCAGAAGATACCCTACTCGGAGTTTGTGAGCTGGAAGAAGTGGGAAGAGGCTGTGAATGGGTGACATTTGGCAAAGAGAGAAAGTTATTGACAACAGTTGTGATACAGATGGGAAGAGTGTGCCGATACTGGGCTGCCAACAGAACAGAGGGAATTATCCAAGAACTCATACTGCAGCACTCGAAGCCACATGATCGATAATTTACACAGACAGCTTAGTAACACAAGAAACAAACATGTATGGTTGGGGTTTCTTGGCCTACAAAAATGGCAACAAATTAGCTGAGAAGTCAGCTGCCTACCCCACTACAACATCGAGTATGAGAATAGAAATAGAAGCGGTGACAGCAGCTCTTACTTGGCTGGCGACGCAACCACCAACAGACTCAGTTATTCTACCGGACTCTCAAAGTATGCTACGCAAGAGAGAAAAAAGTATAATCAGAACTGAATGGGTCACTCTTCTCAACAACGCGCAGAAATTACATGGATCTACTGTCCATGTCATACTAGGGTAATGGGAAACGAAAGAGCCGATGTGTTGGCTGGTAAACCTTGGTGAATTGCACCGAAAATAAGAAGAGACAGGATTGAATTGATTAGAGCAGTCATGGTTATCCTACGAGAAGACAAGGAGGAAGTCGAACGAGACAATGTAAATATTCAGAGTATGGTAGAAATGGGAGTGACTAGAGCGATGGGAGAAAGTGCTCCCTCTCCGGAAAGATCAGAAGAACGCGTAATCAGCAACTGACTGGGACACTGAGCTTATACACTTTTAGATGGTTGACGGAACAGCAAGCAGATCATATATGGGAATGCCCCCAGTGCTGTGACGCTTGTTCCTAATCTAGAATAAAAAATCAAGATAAGTATAAGAATAAGGTTGTGCAGGAATAGAGATAATGAGAGCTAAATTATTGTCAGCTATGCCAATGTGTTTTAATTAAAGAAAATAAGAATATATTAAAGCTTAATTTTTGCTATTGATTTTTTTAAACTATAACAAAATAATTACATATAAATGTATCTATTGTCATATGGAAATTGTCAGATTGATATTATTTCATGTTTTAATGTATATATATATATATTTATATATAAGCATTATCTTTTACTTATACAAATGATTCCTATCTGGAAGAAAATACAGTATTTCAACTAAAGTAATTTAGAATTTACCCTAAAGTCATTAGAATAAATCTAAATTCTAGCAGAGCAGATCACTTGAGAGATCTTTTATGGCAGGGATCGGCAACCTACGACCAGCTACGCCTGTTTGGCCAGCCTGCCCAAATTACACAGCCCGCCAGACATAAAACAAAAATCGTGACCTCTGATCTACGGTGCTGCTAAAATATTCCAAGTACTTATTTCGAACTTAGTCTAGAACGACATGACTTTATTAAGTAATATAAATTTGTCTGCTCCTATATATATGTTACATAGTAAGTAAAGTAACCCAAAGCATTTATTAATGCCGTAGGGGTGCGAGATGTTAGCGATCTCACATTTCAGTAGTTCTGCAAATGAAGGCGGTAGCCATCTCCTCTTCCTCGCAGTCTTTACTTCCCGGATTAATCCGGTACCCATTTAAGGCTGGGTCGACCCGGGAGCCGTTGCGATCTGAAAAATGTTTCCGTCTCAACTTGTAAATGAACTCAGGACCACTCTTATGCGAAGCCAGTGCGATATCCACTGCGCTACGCGGCTCCCTATGTTACAGATATGAATGCCAATAAGTTAAAAATATTGTAATGTATATTGATAGAATGAATAGAAAAATACAGATGGGAAAATCCAGAAGTTAATATAGACAATAAATGGGACAGCCTAAGGAAAAGTATTCAAACATTAAGTGAAAATTTATCAATAAGAAAACCCAAGAACAAACAAATGCGGATGACATATGAAATATTAGAGAAAATATCACAAAGAAAGAAAGCTAAAAATACACCAAAATATTCACTTATAGACAATGAGATAAATAGCGTGCAGATCAGTGAAAAAACAATGACTAGAAACAAAATGCAAAGAAATAGAGGAGATGTCAATACAATAGAAGACAAAAGAGATGTATAAGTAGATAAGTCAGATCAAAAATAAGAAAGACACTATAAATGGGAGTGGCTGCATTAAAGATAAAAGTGAAAACATTATATTTGATAAAACAGAAGTACTTACAAGATGGGCTTATTATGTGAAAGAATGGTTTGATGACCTACGAAACAAAAAAAACCTTATAATACACAACGATGATGGACCAGCAATACTGAAAGCAGAAGTAAAAACGCAATAAAATCAATAAAATGTCGACATACCGCAGGCTCTGACAACATAACAGCAGACATAATAAAAACTCTGGACGCATTTAGTGTGGAAACTATCACATAAATTTGCAACGACATACATGAAACAGGCCACTTACTTACAAATCTGAAATCATCAATATTCATACCACTAACTAAGAAGCCCACTGTTGTGGACTGTATAGAATATAGTACAATAAGTTTGATGAGTCATATAACCACAATATAACTCAAAATAATACAAGACAGAATTAAAAACTCAATCTCCAGATAACTCTTCTATCCCATGCTGCAAGGCATAAAGGGGTATACAGCGAAAAGAAAGAAAGAAGAATAAAAAACAAGATAGATATTGAGGTAGATGAAGAGCAATTCGGTGTTAGGAAAAAACAAAGGAACCAGTGAAGCCATACTTTGTATCGGACTATTAATAAATAAATAAATATAATTCCAAAAAACTAAAGTATATATATATATATGCTTCATAGACTACAGCAAGGCCATTGACAGAGTCCAACATGAAAAATTAATCAAATGTCTTCAAGAAATAGGCATAGATGGAAAAGACACCAGACTGTTTAGAAATATATATTGAGAACAAACTGCATGAATAAGGTGTGAAAACAGCTACTCACCATACATAGAAATAAGAAGAGGGGTAAGACAAGGATGTATATTATCACCATGCCTATTTAATATCTATACAGAAAAAATCTTTAAACATATTGAACGAATGCCATAACTAAAGATAAGTGGGAACATAATAAACAACCTGAGATATGCAGATGCCATTGTTCTTTTGGCAGAAAGTGAACATGAACTACAAAGACTAATAGATTAAGTTGATAAATCAAGTAAAGAATATGGACTGGATATAAGCATCCAAAATAAAGCCATGATAATCAGCAAAGTCACAGAAGAACAGGCCCTGAACATAAAAATATGGAGAGAAACTACAACAATTAGAACATCATCAATATCTCGGACACATAATAACAAATGACGGCAGATGTGAAACAGAAGTTAAAAGGAGAGTATGGCTAAAAGAACGGGTAAACGTACATTCAATGACATGAGGAAAATAGTAACATCTAAACAAATTACAAACAAGGTAAAAATGAGAATTCTAAAATTCTACATCTATTCCTATATTAATATATGGCTCAAAACATGGGCAATAAACAAACAATTAGAAGACAGGATTGATGCCTTTGAGATGTGGATATATAGAAGAATAGCGAGAAAATTAGAGAAAGAGAAGAAAACAAAGAGGTTCTAACAACACTTAATATGAAGAAAGAATTATTGAAAGAAATAAAGATCAAGCAAATAAAATATTTTGGTCTAATTAAAAGACATGACACCTTGTTGAAGACCTTACTTGGGGGTAATGTCAATGGAAGACGAGCAAGAGGTAGACAGAGATATAAGTAGGAGAGAATATCACGAGAAGGTAGGTCTAGCAGAGTGCACCACCAAAACAAGAGACAGGGGGAATTGGAGGTCTGTTGCAGGCAGCAGCCAGCCTTCGTTGGAAAGACGGCACTTGATGATGATGAATATATATTTAGTACTATTAATGGGGTTGTGAAAACTGGATGGTCTCACTCCTTGTCGTCAATATTACTGGTCATTTTCATTAACCCAATGCATATTCATCACGTTCGCTCACTTTTCGTGATCAAAATTACAGATATTATCTACACACGCGCATGCATATATATATATCATATAATATGCGCAATTAATTTTTCAGAATAGGTATTTTGTATGTGGCCAGCGAACAGCAGTGAATTTCTAATTCCAGCTCTCGAACAAACAAAAAATAAACAACAAAATATAAAAAAATTGCTTATTCATTCCCTTGTTTAAGAGGTGGAAAGATATGGAAATCATAATTACACGACACGTTTTACTGTCATGCCTATTGGGAACCATAATTACATTGTTTTACTGTCATACATATTGGAAACCATAATTACATTGTTTTACTGTCATACCTATTGGAAACCATAATTACATTGTTTTACTGTCATACATATTGGAAACCATAATTACATTGTTTTACTGTCATACATATTGGAAACCATAATTACACTGATATATTTTACTATTCTTCCTATTATAAATAATAATAACATACGGATATATTTCGCTGTCGTACCGGTGAAATGAAAAAGTGTATTAAGTATAATTTGTGACGCCAGCCAGTGTTTTCTTTTCTGGCGGTACGCGGGTATAAGTCGTGCACAAACCTTTTTTTTTGTAATCCTGACATTTGTTGTTGGTATTTTGTTATTTTAATTATGCGCCTGCCTAAAGAAACTTCCTGCATATGGAAAAAATATACAAATTATAATATGAGCAACTCGAATTTCCATCTCAGCTATGTTTGGTTAGTTCATGTTGAGAATTGGAAATGATTAGGTAATATAACCTCATAATTAACACAAGGAACACATAAATAAAAATAAAAACCCCCGCATTCTCTCCTTTTTATTCCAGTAGGACTACGTAAAACTAATGATTTTTCTCATATTTATTCCAGTAGGACTAAGTAAAACTATTGATTTCTCTCCAATTTTTTCAAGTAGGACTACGTAAAACTACTGATTTTTCTATTTATTTCAGTAGGACTAAGTAAAACTATTGATTTCTCTACTATTTATTCCAGTAGGAATAAGTAAAACTATTGATTTCTCAAAATATTGCATATGAAAGGAAATGGTACTTTTTATGAAAATTTCTTATTAGCAAAGTCGTTTTGCTACCGAGAAAAAATAAGAGGGGGTGAGGCACCAATATATAGACTTTATTGTGTGTGTGTATAGCGATACCCTCAACAATTTTGTTCTAGAAGAAAATCACTGAGCATAGGAAAGTGGCCAATGACCGGTGGCATCTTTCAAGATAAGTGACGGACAAACCGTCAAATCAGCGCAAACAGCAAGGTGTCGCTAGATGTCATGAATTAAGGACCGGATGACAGTCTGTCATAACATTCTCTCATGTTGTGGCTAACTATTTTTGCATTTCATTCAGTGCAAAGAGATTTTTCACTTTAAAAGTCAACCTCTAAAAGAGACAATTGAAATATAAACCTTGCTTTTGACATTTTATCATATTGGCAACATCACTATGTTTAACCTACTTGAACTTATAGCTGTAATGAAGCCATGCAGTCTGATAACATCACTATGTTTAACCTACATGAACATATAGCTGTACTGAAGCCATGCAGTCATAAAGACTATTCTCTGAGTATGAGGCTTTTTCTATCAGCACACTGTATCGCTGAAAGTTAAGTCTTCTGGGCTTGAAAGAAAATTGGGAGAAACTACTCTATTTCATATTGAGAAAGCAAGATCTTATTCGTTCATAATTTCTTGAGATTAAATCAAACAACAAAACTTGTTACAAAACTGTGTGTAGCCTATAAAGCAAAGATAAGGATATGTTTTTATCAGATTCAGCCAATCACAGGCTGTGGATGAGAAACCCAACCAATCAAAGGCTGAGGTTAAAAAGACCCAATCAATCACATACTTTGATGAAAAGATTCAACCAATGACAGGAGAGAATGTAACACGCAACTCCACTCAATACCAAATAACAAAGCATCAGGTAGAGATAATATACATATCGAGCACATAATTAGAGAAGGTCAATACTCTAGATCTGCGGTTCTTAAACTGTGGTCGACAACCCTTTAGTGTTTTCTAAGAAGTCCACGAAAACTTGAAGAAATGTTATGAGCCTTTACTTTTACAAAATAAAAATAAATAAATTGCTAGATGTAACACTAGAAAAACAGAAACAAGAATAACTATTCACAAATCATTTAGTAATGTGTTTAAACAGATATAAGAAAGCACAGATTGCTGAGTACCGGTAACACTGATTCAGAAATGATATATCAGTTCAATAAAACGAGTGCATAATTAAATTTTAAGTGAAATGTAGTGCTCCACTCTCATTTTGTGAACACATTTATTATAATGTGATTTGTGTTTATAAAACGTGAATACTTTCCTAGATTGTGTAAATATTGATATATACTTCAAATAAATTATTACCGAGAGTCGCAGGCGTGAATGTTTCAATCAAATTGTAGGGTAAGAAGACAATAAAAATATGTTGCATTGTATATTAGCATCCACTGCCATTTCATTTTCAGTTGCAGACACAGTTTACTATCGTTAGCACGCAGGTAATGTATTCCAGAACATTTTCAAATATGGAATATGTTGGGTTCTCAGGAGTAAAAATATTTAAAAGAGGTCCGCGACAACAAAAATGTACAGCAGCCCTCTGATGCAGACCCAGATTCATTTGGCAAGTCATCTGGTACGTATGCCAGATCACCGTCTGTCAAAGATATTTATCTATGATGAGCTGGAGAAGGGTACACGATCTCGAGGTGGTCAAAAGAAGGGTTACAAGGGCTTATACAGACTTTTCTGAAATCCTTTGAAATAGACCAAGATACATAGAACAACTTGCACAAAACAGATGTATATAGCGCTCTACAGTTAAAAAGGGCGCATCATCATGTGAAAAGATACGAAATGCAGGAGCTCAACAGCGGAGAGTAGCTATTAAATAAAACCATCTACAGTGGTCATTTCACATCCGAACTGTCCAAGGACATTTGCAGCTAGAATAGGGCTACAAAAAATGCCATCTACGAAGTCATAGGCAAGGGCATCTCTAACTGAATTTCAAAAGTGGATGTAGCAAATGTTTATCATCACTTATGATGGACGAACAACACGACAAGAGAAATGAGTAGAGAAAATGTCTATAGATAATGAGAGTGTGCTGTAGGTGTCGATACAAAGTAAATATAATGTGATCAATGAAAATTACGGGAAAAAATAAAAAGTGTCACTTTATAAGAATGATTCCCAATAAGTCATCGTTTTATTTCTGTCGGTGGTCACGGTACATGTTTATATATGATCGATTTTATATTATATAATGATGGTGATGTTCCTCCTTCGCAAGCGAAGATGAGTATGGCATAAAAACAATAAATGTGAAGAATAAGTAGAAAAACAAAACATTTGTGATTGTCTAATTTAGTTTGTGATTGTCTAATTTAGTTTGTGATTGTCTAATTTAGTTTGTGATTGTCTAATTTAGTTTGTGATTGTCTAATTTAGTTTGTGATTGTCTAATTTAGTTTGTGATTGTCTAATTTAGTTTGTGGTTGTCTAATTTAGTTTGTGATTGTATAATTTAGTTTGTGATTGTCTAATTTAGTTTGTGATTGTCTAATTTAGTTTGTGATTGTCTAATTTAGTTTGTCATTGTCTAATTTAGTTTGTCATTGCCTAATTTAGTTTGTGAGTTCGTAGATGCCCGATGAGTCTGATTCGTGCCTGGAAAGTTCTATTGTTGTGCATTCCGGAGTGAAGAGAGTTCGGGGTAGTAGAGTTTTCGGATTTCTACTTCCACTTCAACGCTTGTAAATTACCCGCAATGTTCTTTCTTTTTCAAATTTAGTGATGTCAGCAGGATCTGGGTGTGCCAAGCTGAACGATGAGGGGCGTTAGTATCACAGGATGTAGAATCGATGCTGCAGTGCTTGAGAGAGTTTTTTTAGGTGATACTTGAAGCGTTTTTTCTGCCATCCGCTTGAACGTTTACCATCACACAGCTCCCCATAGAATTATCTCTTTGGAAGGCTCTTGACTGGCATACGGACGATGTTGCCAGTCCAGCGGAGTTGGGACCTCGTCAGCATGATATGGGAGCTTTTTACACGGGAATGTTGAAAGATTTCCGTGTCTGGTACTCGATCGTCCCAGCGTACTCCCAGGATGTTTCTTAGGCACCGAAATTTGGAGAACGACCACGTGGACATCACGAAAACGATGTGTTCTTTACAGAGCATACAGGTAACATGATACGTGACTTGAGGTGTGATGTTGGTCCACCTTCTTCCCATATCTCACAGTCGTGTCATTGGTCATCATATCCTCTCACAGTCGTGTCATTGGTCATCATATCCTCTCACAGCGTTCTACCTCAGATACGATATTTCCATATACAATGATTCAAAATTGTCCGACGTCTTCAGTCTTGACCTTGTCATTTTTGTATTCTTTACTATGTGATTTGCGTGTTGTCGAGATGAATTCCACATTTCCCTTTGTCCTGACGCGTCTATGAACTGTATTCTTTTGCTGCGAGTACCTAGTTCTCTTTCTGAATAAACATCTTTAACCAGTCATCTTTCTAAATGAATATCTTTAACCAGTCATCTTTCTAAATGAATATCTTTAACCAGTCCTTTCTAAATGAATATCTTTAACCAGTCATCTTTCTAAATGAATATCTTTAACCAGTTATCTTTCTAAATGAACATCTTTAACCAGTTCTTTCTAAATGAACATTTTTAACCAGTTCTATTTCTAAATAAAAATCTTTAACCAGTTCTCTTTCTGAATGAACATCTTTCAAGTTGTCGTGATTACTCTTGTTATCTGTCCAGTATGTTCTCAATATATTCACATAAAACCATATCTCCACTGATTCAGCATTGATCACTATTATTCTCATTGATTATAGATTAAACATCCTCTCCTCGGGATATAACATTGAGTACTAGAAAAGAAGCCAAAAATAAAAATCACGTAACCCTCGTCCCTTTTTATACTAGTTGTTACAATACAGTTTATAGAGAATCCTACAAAATCATGAAAATATAGTTGTTACATTACAGTTTATAGAGAATCGCACAAAATCATGAAAATATAGTTGTTACATTACAGTTTATAGAGAATCGCACAAAATCATGAAAATATAGTTGTTACATTACAGTTTATAGAGAATCGCACAAAATCATGAAAATATAGTTGTTACAATACAGTTTATAGAGAATCGCACAAAATCATGAAAATATAGTTGTTACATTACAGTTTATAGAGAATCGCACAAAATCATGAAAATATAGTTGTTACAATACAGTTTATAGAGAATCGCACAAAATCATGAAAATATAGTTGTTACAATACAGTTTATAGAGAATCGCACAAAATCATGAAAATATAGTTGTTACAATACAGTTTATAGAGAATCGCACAAAATCATGAAAATATAGTTGTTACAATACAGTTTATAGAGAATCCTACAAAAATATGGAAATATAGTTGTTACAATACAGTTTATAGAGAATCCTACAAAAATATGGAAATATAGTTGTTACATTACAGTTTATAGAGAATCCTACAAAAATATGAAAATATAGTTGTTACATTACAGTTTATAGAGAATCCTACAAAAATATGAAAATATAGTTGTTACATTACAGTTTATAGAGAATCCTATAAAATCATGAAAATATAGTTGTTACATTACAGTTTATAGAGAATCCTACAAAAATATGAAAATATAGTTGTTACATTACAGTTTATAGAGAATCCTACAAAAATATGAAAATATAGTTGTTACATTACAGTTTATAGAGAATCCTACAAAAATATGAAAATATAGTTGTTACATTACAGTTTATAGAGAATCCTATAAAAATATGGAAATATAGTTGTTACATTACAGTTTATAGAGAATCCTACAAAAATATGGAAATATAGTTGTTACATTACAGTTTATAGAGAATCCTACAAAAATATGGAAATATAGTTGTTACATTACAGTTTATAGAGAATCCTACAAAATCATGAAAATATAGTTGTTACAATACAGTTTATAGAGAATCGCACAAAATCATGAAAATATAGTTGTTACAATACAGTTTATAGAGAATCGCACAAAATCATGAAAATATAGTTGTTACAATACAGTTTATAGAGAATCCTACAAAAATATGGAAATATAGTTGTTACATTACAGTTTATAGAGAATCCTACAAAAATATGGAAATATAGTTGCTACAATACAGTTTATAGAGAATCCTACAAAATCATGAAAATATAGTTGTTACATTACAGTTTATAGAGAATCCTACAAAATCATGAAAATATAGTTGTTACATTACAGTTTATAGAGAATCCTACAAAAACATGGAAATATTTTTTAAGAACTCCCTCTCCGTCGCTTCTCCTTACCGAAGGCTTCTGATTCTTGATTAGAAAACTGGCCTCACAGCAGGAGGGGCATTTCCATAAGTGCTCCGCCCTCTGTTCCAGCAGCCATTCGACTCGATGGTGTTTCAAGTATAATGCCGCCGAAACAGACGTCGACATCAGGGCACAGCTCTGGCCAGTGGCGTAGCGAGGCGGAGGGGGGGGGGGAGGTGCGGACCGCCCCGGGCGGCATCATCGGGTGGGCGGAAAATATATTTTCGTCCAGTCTTTCACAATCACTGACATATTGTTTTCATGTCACAAGGGCGGAAAATTATGATTCCACCCCGGGCCCCATTGACCCACGCTACGCCACTGACTCTGGCCCTTGCGACAGGTTTCTTTGTTGTTCCGCCCACCCACGCCGTGCCCGTAACTAGTTCAAGCACAACGTCCGCCTGTCGGAACAACATGGTAACTGTTATCGAAGGTTACGACTACCTTACCGAAGTCTGCTGATTACAAGTCATTAACTATTGAACAGAAATTTTATAGCACCAGGTAGGCAACATAGACCGACGTGTGTATTAACAACAAATACTAATAGAACATCATACACGCTGCAAACTTTGATCTATCAAACGTGTGTTGAACACACTATATTCTGGCTCCGAAACATGCACTGCATATTCAAAACATAGAGGAGACGTAACACTTCTCATCTAAGATATCTTCGTAAAATTCTGAACATAAAACATCAGATAAAGTACGATACTTAAGTACTACATCATGCTCAGTTACCAACAGATACACTGCCTATTGTCTGTCCCTAGGTGAATGTATTCCCAATTGCCGTTAAACGTAGGGGTGGGAGCTTAAGCTGTCGTTCCAAGGCCGGATATGTCGCCGTCGTTATAGTTAGTACATGATTGTTTAAGGCTATTTGATGTTTTCTGCCCAGTTTTCTTGGTCTACCTTTGACTTTACGCCCGGATATCCTTCTGTTATATGCTCTTAATGGTATTTGCTTTAGGTTCATTCTCATAAGGTGACCGAACCATTTTACTTGCTGTCTCTCAATATGTTCACGACATGATATTATACCAACTCTTTTCCTAATTTCTTCGTTTCTTATTTTATCTAGTTTGGTAACCATTGCATCTTTTCTCAGACAATTCATTTCACATATAACGATTTTCATCTGCTGCGAGGCTGATAAGATCATGTTTGACATTGGTAGCAGAGTGTTGGCATAAAAATTGTAGATAGTATCTGTTTTTTTTAAAAAATTTCCATCTTGATCTTTGGATGTAGAAGTAATGGGGAAAGTTGGTAAATTACCGTGTTTGCTTTATGGCACCTTGTTTCTATATCTCTGTCTAGTCTTCCATTTTCAGAAAAAATGCTGCCTAGATATTTAAATTCTTTGGCTTGTTTCACTTTGGTGTTATCAATTGTTATATCTATTGGTATTGCAGACTTGCTGATTTTCATAAGATACAATGTAAACAATAAAAATAGACTACGACGGCTTTGGCATGTAAGTATAATGTCAAACTGCTGCACTCCCAAAGTAAGTACTATTTAGTGAACTTTCTGAGGACATCTGGTCCATAGTAGAGCACATAAGAGATATATAAAAACCTGTAATTTAATATTTCTTTACCGACCCTACAATTGAGAAGCGTTGTACGATGATCATGGCAATAAAGTTGACAATATGTACTCACTGCAGAAAAACTGAACCCCAGCCGGTTAAACTTGGAACAGGGATAATGAAGATTTAGTAATCACTGGAAACACACATAATAACAACAAATCGACGATTCGACCAAAAGGTCTTAAAGAATCATTCTCAACATAATAAAAGTAAGAACGGCACCATTAACGGTATATATATATATATATATATATATATATATATATATATATATATATATATATATATATATATATATATATATATATATATATATATATATATTTATATATATATATATATATAACGATTCTCAAGCGCGTGTCGGGTCCGGTCATCTTAGAAGCATGACAATGGTCATCACATGAATACATGAATATCGTGAACACTCCTATAGCCCGTGCAATTAAGTGGTCCGTAACTGAAATACTAATCTAGCAGTTAATGATGTACATATATATTATACAGAATCGATATACGAGCCTTCATCCAGTCTCACCTATGTACGTCATGGTGCAACGCTTGCAGATGATGGTATAGATGATGTTGCAGGATACACATGTGGAGATATCTTCAGTGGTGAAGGTGGCTTTAGGGATTGTGACTTAAAATTGTGAAAAGGCAGATATTGCATCGATGTTGTAAACCATGACACAACGTAATCCTTTCCCCGAACTACATTCTGCGAATCTGCAGGAATTTGACAACGAATGCAGAATAAGAAGAGAGAAGAGCTGACTCCGGACCAATATATCCCTAAAGTTCATGTCACGTCTGTAAGCAACCAGAGGGACAGAACACATCACGAGTCTTTGGATCCGACTGAAGAAGAGGAAGGTGTCATTATAGGACATGAGGGACAGAAAATCTATTGTGGAGGAAGGAAAGTCCGGAAAAATCAGGAAACAAACTCTACGAAATAGGTCGGATATGCTTAGTGAAAATATGATTTAAACAAAAAAGGATGGATGAAAATAGAGAAGGCCGCAAACACACGTATTATGTGGCTGTGTCGTGGTCGCATTGAAGGTTCATTCATTAGAAGGACACAAACACAAGTATTATGTGGCTGTGTCGTGGTCGCATTGAAGGTTCATTTATTAGAGATACTGTATATCTGTGTAGTGATAGCCCTAAATAGTTGTAAAACTATACTTTATAATGGAATCTAGTTACTGATTTCTTCAATGACCTTCTGTAAGATAAAAATTTCATACATGTGTATGTAATAAAATGACAGCAATCCAACGACAGAAAGAGAATTATCAAGGCAGTCTTAGTCTATGAAACCTGAACTCATCATGGACAAGAAGTTTAGTCCATGAAACCTGAACTCATCAAGGACAAAAAGCTTAGTCCATGGAACATGCACTCATCATGGACAAAAAGCTTAGTCCATGGAACATGCACTCATCATGGACAAAAAGCTTAGTCCATGGAACATGCACTCATCATGGACAAAAAGCTTAGGTCAGGGAAACTGCACTCATCATGGACATAAAGCTTAGTCCATGGAACCTGCACTCATCATGGACAAAAAGCATAGTCCATGGAACCTGCACTCATCATGGACAAAATGCTTAGGCCAAGGAATCTGCACTCATCATGGACAAAAAGCTTAGTCCATGGAACCTGCACTCATCATGGAAAAAAAGCTTAGTCCAGGGAACCTACACTCAATCATGGACAAAAAGCTTAGTCCATGGAACCTGCACTAATCATGGAAAAAAAGCTTAGGTCAGGGAAACTGCACTCATCATGGACATAAAGCTTAGTCCATGGAACCTGCACTCATCATGGACAAAAAGCATAGTCCATGGAACCTGCACTCATCATGGACAAAATGCTTAGGCCAAGGAATCTGCACTCATCATGGACAAAAAGCTTAGTCCATGGAACCTGCACTCATCATGGAAAAAAAGCTTAGTCCAGGGAACCTACACTCAATCATGGACAAAAAGCTTAGTCCATGGAACCTGCACTAATCATGGAAAAAAAGCTTAGGCCAGGGAACCTACACTCATCATGGACAAAAAGCTTAGCCCATGGAACCTACACTCATCATGGACAAAAAGCTTAGCCCATGGAACCTATACTCATCATAGACAAAAAGCTACCACTATGACGCAATTAACTACAGTATAAAACTCACATTTTTTAATATGTCAAGTTTGGTGTACGCTACACATACTGACATCAATGTTATACAAAATCTATCACTTAGCCTAAACACGACATGTAGATGCGTGTAATTGCATAATAAGTCACCGAGTTCTGGGTATCCTCGCCATGCAATGAATGTACGATTCAAAAGTAGGTTATTCTTGCAAATTCGTTTATTTATGCATATATAACTTATGAGTGCAAGCTGCCATTTTAAGTCATTGACCTGGTGTGTATAAACAAACGAACCCAGAGGACGCATATTGTTTTAGAAATAAAACAATGAATAGTTCTGTCGTATTGTATCACATGATCATAACATTTTTAACCCATTCACTACGTAGTTTGTGTGTGTGTGTGTGTGTGTGTATGTGTGTATGTATATGCGTGTGTGTGTGTGTGTGTGTATGTGTGTATGTATATGCGTGTGTGTGTGTGTGTTTTACGCAGGGCTGAAAATTCAAACAATAATTAGGTTATATCCTGGGTATGAGAGAAATAAATCCGATATACCACCCCACTACGCATAGGAAGTAAGAGCTAGTTGCTCGCAATTCCTGGGGAATGTGGCAAACAAGTAATATCGGGTGTATATAAATGTCGCAGTGTACTGTCGTCACACAGATCACACTAAATTCTCATATGATGTAGTGTAACAGCAATGTAAATGAGTGCACAGAGTTTTTGTTGATAACCTGCATATTTATCTTTTGAATGACGGAAATTACCGGATACCGGAGCCTTAAAAGGGAGCAAAGATAACACAGTGGCATGACATGCTGACATGCATGTTCTAAGAGGCGAATAAAGAGGTTTTAGGGGTTCAGTTGACTGATCCATCTATATGAGAGTCAAAGAGAGTGATATAGAAACCATGCTGAAGACGAGTACGTCAGGCCGAAAGGTGCAGATATCGCAGCTGTAAACCATAACATAACGGGCTCTATTCCCCAGACTGTTAGTCTGCAGATGTTTCTTCTTCTGCGTTCGTCCTCAATCTTCTGAAGATTACAGGAAGCAGAGAACCGAATGCGTTGTATCACGTTTACTGTATTGCTGCGATAGCTGTAATTTTCGGCATCACGCATCCGAAATTCGTAACACTCTGTTGTCTAGAGGCAGCAAAGATTTGAAAAAACAAACACTTGACGTAACTTATGCACAAGCCGTAATCTTTAGCGTTCTATTTGTTGTGTTTATTACTGTACATGATTCGCTTGTATGTTCTAGAAATGGCTCTATTTACCATGACGGATTCTATAAATCACTTCCAAAAGTGAATCACTTCCAATGAGAAACTCGCAGCGCAAGATGATTTTCATTTAAAGAAAATCTGTTGGTTATATTAAAGCCATGAATTCTACAGGTGATGTGTGATACATTTAAGACCACGTGAATGCTTCCAAATCGTTGTAAACTTTATACAAGTAAATTTAAGTAGGAAGCCAGATGACAATTACAAAATTCTTGAGACTAACGGGAATTGAACCAGTTCGTTCAACGGCACCAAATCGTCTAGCAACTATTGCACATGCGTTTTTCCGTACTTGACTAACCGCATCTCCAAAAAAAGATGCGATTTTGTCAAGACATTCAAACCGTGCACTGAAAGTCACTAAAACGGACCAATCGAGACAAGGACTATTACAAGAACAACAAACATCCCGTACAGATGAACTTTGTAAAATTGGAAGTCCGTATACGTAACGATGGAAGATGCCTTCTGCGTGCATATATAGACTTCCTCTTAGTAGGAGGCTAGCACAGCATATTTTCTGGAACTTGATTCTTCTTGGTATGAGAGACAACTCTGTACACATTTGCACATATGTTATGGTTCGTTATTTCTGGGGAATATGGTGATGGATTGTTCTGCGTACGTGACACCTGGTTCTGTTTGGTGCACCACTTTTATTTTTGATGTACTAATGGTGAGACCAAAACATTTACACGTAGAAGCTAAGAGGTCAGATTTCCTACAGGTTATGCATACAGGTAGCGTTGAGCGCATAATCGTCCGCAAAAAAGAAGTCGCGAACAATGTTCGCATTTGTTTCGTCATTGCGCGAAGATTGAACAGTCTACGATCAATACAAAAGTGAAAGTCCATTTCTGAATTGTTGCTCCGGAAAGCATCAGGGCAGAGAATACCCTGATAAAGATCGTCGGAGCCAGGACACGTCTCTGTTTATAATACTGTTGGTAGCTGGAAATGATTTCAAGTGTTCACCGTCATATTCTACACTTAATTTCATGGCGTCATGGAGCTTGCAAACCACAGATTTGAATTTAGCTGGACATCCGAATTTGGATATGATTTTTCCAAGGCCCGTATAGATGACGTTGACGAAAACTTTGGTCAGATCCGCATATGTGGTGTATATGTCGACATTCTGCTAGCTGTACATTTCATGCAGTTGTCTCGCTGTAAAAATAATGTCAACTGTTCTTCTGTCTTGTTTGAATCCACAAGGACTTTCAGAAAGGAAACATGTTGCGAGGTGTTATTGTAGTTTTTTTAAACAAAACTAGCTAGCAACTTACCTACGATATAAAGCAGATATATTATCTGTTTTATATATATTCTATATATATTAATACCCGGCGTTACCCGGGTGAAAATATGAATATATTAGTGTTACGAAACATGTCAGTAGCATAATGATGATAATGATTTCTTGATAATCCATCATGCTCTTACATAATAACATAGCATTATAGTATGGCTATGTGATTTGAAGGAATACGTTTAAAAGAACAACAAAAGAAACAAGAGTAGACCCGAACTATTCTTGTACTGCACTAACGACTTTCGTCTGTTTAAGTTTCTGCAAATTAAAAAAAACAACAAACATACAACGTCTCCGGGATCGAACAACGAAGGAACCAATTTACGCTAAAAATGTAATATGCTATCCACTACGCCACGACGACGATACGCTTATATGCGTAAAATTGGACTTTAATAATTTTTGTCATAATCGTAATTATTACACAACTAACACTGTGATAATTTGCTACGATGATCTATCAATATGATTGTACAAATGAAAAAGTAAAGCAAATGGGAAATATTTTCTATAATCGCTTCATAAACAAATATATACACGACTTTATCTGAAAGGCAAACAAAAAGAATAGTGAACCTGCTAAAAAGAGTAATCATCGAACGAATTAAGAATTCAACATTAGTATTTTTAGACCTACCATTTGTATATTTTACTTGTGTATATTGGTATGAAGGAAAATGTTAACTAATAACTTTAATGGTCATCTCTGCCGGACTACAGGAAAGGGAATTATCAACTTTTAAGATTTGTAATGTTTGCTCCCAACCTGCATATGACCTCATTAGCAGGGTCGTAGAGTCAATAGACGCTACAATGCTCGGCGTCCTCTTCCATGTTTAAAATACGTAAATATTGCACACAAATTAATTATTTACTATAAATATTACAAAAAGACACTTGCTAATTCATTCTTGTTTTGAAAGTGTTCTGTCCTGGGCGCCAAAATGATTCGGCATACGATTTGTTTACACCAGCAACGTTCATTCGCTGCTGACAATCAAATTTAAAATTTAAATAAGGATTAATTTTTTCTTTCAGGTGTTGGTTTCAGACCAATCATACGCTTAGAAATAATTTATGATGATTAATTATTAGAACTTAAAAGTCCCTATCTCTTACAGTGAGACGTCATCACGAAAACATGGTGCTGTATTTGTTTCTGTTGTGTAGGGATCTATGTTATTTAGTGATCAACAGTTTGTCGTTCAATGCGCCAATGTGTTCTGGATATTATCTTGAAGGTTTTATATGAACAGACTCAATGATATTACAAGGTTATATAAGGTATGTTTTTTTAAACTAGTTAATATTTTATATAACTCCGTAATTACGTGTTTCTGGTGGAGAAAAAGGGTGGGTGGGGGAGGAGAGCTATTTATTTTCTAAAAAAAAGATAAATTGGCGGCCCCATTAAAAATTCACTCTGAACCATTGCTCATCAGTAACCGTGGCAAATTTCATTCGTAACGTAACCGTCATGTAGTTTATGAATCCTCCATAACGAACATGATAAACCTTATATATACATATATATATATATATATATATATATATATATATATATATATATATATATATAAACAGTTTTCTAAAATGATTCATTAGACATTCCCATTAAATTCATTATTTTTTCGACACAAAGTAAAATCATAGTGACCAATGAATAAGTAAAAGACACATGCGTGTTTTTTAGAAGGCTGTTTTACCATTAGCCTATAGGTGATCATGGACCCTAAGTACGCCAGCGGCAAAGAAGATCAATGCCTGTGAGATTAAATGCTATAGACAGATACTATATCATGGAAGGAAAACTAGAGAAACTCAGATATTATAAAATGGATACTGAAAGACTTCCCTGTCAAGCTTTGATGTGGTCACCAAAAGGCAAGAGAAAACGAGGAAGATCAAAAGAAACTTTTCGTAGAACTATTACAAGGAACGTTTCACCATCGGTATCAGAAACAATAAAGATCTAAAGCAAATTTCAATGAAACGAGAGATATGGAAATCTATGACATCCGTCCTATGTGCCGTCTTTGGCCCTAGAGGAATAACTAACTAACTAACTAAGATATTACAAACACATTGATGATTCCAGAATGTTGGTTACAAAACACAATAGCAAAATGAGAACTACACCTGTTTGGTCACATAAAGAGACACAATGTTTAAAAAAGACAAATAATGGAGGGCAGAGCACCTGGGAGGAGAAAGGGCAGACCAAGAAGACGATTAATTGACAACATTAAAGATAACATGAATATATCATTGGAAATGCACAAGACAGAGAAGGGTTCACAGCTATCTGTCTTCACTCCTCAACTCCTTCTATGCATTTTCCCCTCCTCACATACCACTTTCTTTTCCTCATACCCACATCTTCCCTGCTATGCTTCTCCATCTGTGCTTCCTCCGCTATCTACTAGCTATCTCTCCTTTTCTTTCCTTCCTATCATAACCATGTTTGTCTCCATGTAAGATTAGTTGTACTGTTGTCTTGTGTTTGTCCTGATGAATGCTTTTTTAGTCGGAACTTCGTCTGTTTCTGAATCTCGTTGTTAGGCTGCTTTATATCTCATTTTGGTAACACTTCTACTTATTTTTGTTCATCTTGATATTTTCCCTGTGTTACTCCAGCCACTGACTTCCTTTTTAGGGTTGTTACCCTACTCTGGAACATTTATCCCTTCAGGGAGTTCATTGGGAAGACAACGTTCTGGAAAGAAACGTCACATGACACTGGCACAATAGGTGAAATATTGCCGACGGCTTGAATCAGACTGTACACAATATTGATATACACCATATTGCATATACGTTTCTCTATTACCACAGGCTGAAAGTGCAGATTTAAAAACTGGCGTGTAATATCACGAAACCTCTCCTTCACAGGAGTAACAGATCTGGAAAATGTATATCACCTTCCTGCAGGTTATCTGTTGACAAGCAGACGGTTACTTCTAAACATGACAACATGCACGAGCTCAGCTATCAGCAGGCAGTCACGTGCTTGCAATGACCGGAACAGATAACACACGTGCGCGTGAGCAAGTTCTCTCCATCATCAGATCGCTGAAGATCTGATTTGTTGCACAAAAGTGTCTGTCTTCACTTCCTGGGAACATTATACTAAGACGATTTAATACACATGAATAACTTTAGCATTCTGTGTGGTCACGTAAGTTAGAACATCGTAAATTAAAACGGGAAAAGCCATAGTTACATACTTAAATGATACCCCTTAAATATAACGCGAGAAGGTCAGGGTGCACAATTACATGAAACTTCCTAGCTGTAAAGTGAGGGGGTTGTAAACACGTCAGGCATGATTTCTTTTTTTTTTTCAGCATTGTTTTGGGGAGTTCTGGACAGTAACTTGTTATTGTCAAATTCTGTTATTAATACCAAATGAAATCTCTACGGTGAAGCTTGAGTATAATCAATCTTCTGTCTTTTGTAACCGTGTTACATTTCTTCTCGGCTTCTCTGTAATATTGGTTTTTCTCCTTTTTGTTCTTCCATCTGTAGGTAGTAGAATGTAGTCTAAGGAGTGGATTTCCTTGGAGTCTTGTTCACAATTTGCGTTGTGATGTATGAGCCGTTTGGCTCGAAATATCAAAGTTCAGCATCGAGGTATATTTTGTAAACTCTGTAGTGTGTTATGTGTGTGTGTTACTCTATCGAAAAGACTATTTTACCTTTCTATAATCGTCTCAACAGTGTGCCTCGACAATACAGTTCTGTAGACTAATCGGCATCATTCTACTAAAGTGACACTATGTCAGTTTTCCCGTGATTTTCATAATCATTTTGTGTATAATTTGTGCCAACAGCCAATAAGTTACGAGAAAAAAGTCAAATATTGTCACTTTAACAGGATAATTCCTGATGAGTTATGATTGTATTTCCCAGGGACTCGTCTGAAACAATATTTTATTTTTTCATCACAGTCGTCAACGGTTATATACATTCTGATGTAGAAGCCTGTACAGTGTGCTTTTTTAGAAGATGACAAACCCAAAACAGAGACTAAAATAAAGTCATGTAGCAAACGAGATTCCATCTCCGCTCAGATGGCACCTAATCGCAATGCACTTTGATTCGACACGTCTTCCGTCTTCGATCACACTTCATCCCTAAAAAATATGAGATTTTAGTCCAGATTTTCAACGTGTATATTCCCCAAGCTGTGGTTGAAGACAGAAGCTGTTACTCAGCTAACGCTTTTATCAATTAGTGTTGTAGCTTTCAGGGATGTAACAGTGTACTGATATCCATTACAGTGTTGTATTGTATTACATTACATTACATTTTAGTACATTAAATTACTTCACATTCTATATTCCTTCAGGGCCGAATAGGGTGCATATGCCAGAAACCAGAGAGCTCCAGATCGAGCGATGCAATGCTACTGTGTCTAATAAACCTATAGTAATAACCTGTTTCATTTTTTTTTTACGAAGAATCTCCCTTGGGCTGCCTCCGTTTCCTTTGTCATCTGGTATCCATTTTACTGCAGGGAACTGTCGAGGGGGTGGGGAAGAAAATGAGGAGGGAAAATAAAGGATTTGATAGACAACATCAAGGAATGGACAGGAATAAATATATTTCCTTGTTATAAAGCATCCAATGTGGTACCACTACGTCCCTGATGGGTTACGGGCTTATTGATTGATTTATTGATCCATTTTAATGCTTGAAGTGGGAGTCTATTTTCATTCATTCTAAGTACATATCCAAGTCCATGGTTTTCTTCATAATGTAGAAATATATTGATGTTGGGTGTCTTCTAACATTACGTTATATTAAATCATTATTTGAGACAATATAAGCACATAACAAAAAAAAGAAAGTATGTGGGGCAATTAGAATTTTGTAAAGACGTTATTAGAAAATCACAAATACTAAACACGGAGGATGCTACATGAGAAATCAAGGATTAGTGCTGTATGGAACACATATGCTTTTCACTCCGTTTCCTTATTTTTTTTTTTACATCTCTATTAAAAAAACAACAACAACATATTTTTATGGAAACCCAGTTCTCACTTTAGCTAGATGATTCAGTTCTTTCTGTATATTATATGTCTGATAGTTGCTGGAACTTCTGGGTTTTTTTTATGGTTGAGTACTTTTATGTTTTTCTTGTTGCGATATTTATTAGTTTAATAAATATTTTTCATTTAACTCTGACGTTTTGCAAGATAATATAATAGACAACTTGGTGGTGATGATAATCATCACTGTCATTGTCATCACCCTCAAAGTTATTGTTGACATCATTATCGATTCAGAGCATGACACAAACTACTATACAGTTACAGGAATATACAGTTCAAAATTGACAGAATCGCTATGTGTATATGCGGATAGGGACCACAGACAGCGGAGACTATACTTCAAGAATGTCTGGAACAAACTGGGGGACCAATGAGGCAACTTTAAAGAAGGTATATACTGGTGCAATACAGTACTAGAATATGGATCAACAGCATGGACTTCAGCAGCCAACTCCCATCTACAAGCCCTGAACAAAGTACAAAATCAAGCACTTCGCCTTATCACAGGTGCCATGAAGACCTCTCCCATAAATTAAATGGTAAAAATTACAGGCATCACCCCCTTACCATACATGCGAGACATTAAGACCATGGTACATGCAGAAAAGTACAAGAGCATGCCAGCACATCCAATGAGGGCCAGATACAGTGACCTAGCCACGGGAAGACTGAAGAGGAGCAGTTCTATACACCGATTAAAAAACTCAACAGAAAATGTAAGGAAGAACTACCAGACATAACAAGAGAGATAACACCAACACTTTTTCCAGTTCCGTTGGAGCAATACCCAAATCTCACTATCAGAACCACCATAAACAACTACTACACTATGATAGAACTGAATAATCTCCAAAAGAAAACAATAGTATGCAGCATGAGTTGAAGATTTGTACCCTAGAGAAGCATGGATACAAGTATATACCGACGGATCAGCAACCAGAGCAGTGAAAAATGGAGGTGCTGTTGTGCAAATAAAATATCAAGAAAAAGAAAATAAAATGAATCCACATGTTCACCAACTGGAATATTCCGCTCCAACTACTTTGCAGAAGTACATGCCTTAAACATGGCTGCAGAAATAATTAAAAACACAAGTCAATGCCAGGTGGTATTTCGTACTGATGCTATGTCTGTCCTACAATCCCTTGACAGCGATAAACTGCCAGACCTGAAGAAAGCCATGCGAGAAGTGAGCATCCAAAGAAGGGTAGTACTACAGTGGATACCATCCCACTGTGACATACCAGGAAATTAAGAGGCAGACAGACTGGCAAAAGATGGAGCAACACAGGAACAAAAAGACCAAGAAATCATCTACCAAGAAAAGAAGACCCTCATCAAAGCCATCAGGAAAGTCGACCACCCAAAAGACAATTTCCACTATCTCGACAGAGCAGAGCAGGTTATTATCTTCCGCCTCAGAACAGGACACAACAGATTAAACAGCCACTTAAATAGACTAAGATTGGTCCCATCACCTCTGTGCCCTTGTGAGCAGGCAGCACAGACCGCTGAACATATCCTGCAAGACTGCAATACACTAAACCAGCACTGAGGGAGCTTTCAAATACATCAGCATTTATTAAGAAAACAGGACTTGCTGTGTATACATGTCAAACTGCAAACGAGAAGAAGAAGAAGAAGAACTGCTGACGCAAACACACTGACGCAGAGAAACAAGACTGGAAGAAAAACTGTTCACACGTCTGTACAAGCCATATACTGTTAAAAAAAATATACTCAATAATATTTCAAACGTGTACCACAATTTTATTTGACGGAATTATTGTTTTAATCATGGCATGAAGAAACATTCAGACTTTAACTAAACCAAACCCGTTTCCAGCCATTCCCAACGGTCATTGGCAATGCTGGTTCCTCCACTGTAGTCGGTTCTGGCGATGCCAGTCTGTAAGTACAGGTATACAAGCCTCTTGCAGCCAGTTTCCTGATCGTTTGATCTGAAATTCGACGAGCTGCTGGCATTGACTGAACTGTAGAGGACGTAGATGCACATCAGGAAATTCCTGAAGTGACGAAGAAGTATGAAGCGGTCTTAGGCAGGAGTTGTGACTCTTGGTCTTCCACTGCGTAGCCGGTCTGCTACTCAGTCAGTTTGTTGAAATCACCTCCAATGGCGACTAATGGTGCTTCTAATCACATTAAAGTGTATGGTCACTACACTTAGTTATTGTCCATTCTGTAAACATCCAATGATGATGTTTCGTTGTTATTTAGAGATTATAGTGTTCTGTAACCATACTTGCGCATTGAATTTTCAACTGAAGTTATTTGCCAATCTTTTATAGGCATTCAATAATATGGTCAGACTTTTGTGTCCTTTAAATTTCATTGGATTCTCATGAACCTATTACATGTTATTGCCAAAAATGTTGTTTTGACCTTGATATCTTTCATGACCTCATGAATAATGAGGTGAGTACATTTCAGGTAACCACGAGAGGTTAATGACCTATTGGACACAATAGATATGTTGAATATTGTCCAATCAGCGAATATCTTTTATAAAAGTAGCTCCAAAAAAAGTTGCGTTTCCTTTCTTGAACAATTAATAAAACACATTCAAGCTAATATAAGAGACAAAACATCAGATATAAACACATTCAAGCTAATATAAGAGACAAAACATCAGGTATAAACACATTTCTGGCGAAATAATTATCAATTATCATTATCATACCTATCATCGTCATCATTATTATCATTATCATCACCATCATCATCATCACTATTAACATCATCATCATCCTCATCATAATCATCATTATTAACATCATCGTTAGCATTATTATCATCAGCAACATCAATACACTAATCAGTCTTATTAACAGCTTTATTAACATCATTATTAGCTTATTAATATTGTCACAATCATCGTCATCATTACCATCATCAACATCATCATTATATTATGAACATATATAACAACATCATAATCACATCAGAAACATCATAATCAGTATTAACATCATCATTGTAACCATCATCATAGTAACCATCATAATTATAATTATACAGTCTATAGCCTAGATGGTAGATGCTCTGTTTCCCATATGTTTACACATGTTTTCTTTCCAAACTCTTCTTCCCATTATATATTTCCCCCCTTGTATATCTCTTGTATATTATATCTCTCTTCCTTCCCTACTCTAACAACCCTTCCATATATTCAATGCCTATGATTTTGCAATAAGATGGAAAATCAAAGTTAAAAAATCTTGATGCATTATATTTTTTCCAGCTGACAATATAAATCAATTCCCTGATAGCCTCCGTTCTCTATTTGTATTACTATGTAGGGCATTAGGATAATCAGGCGTATTTTAATACAAATATTTTGCTAATATAGCTTGGTTTCAGCTATTCGTAAATACACATATAAATGAGATTATTATTTTCTTGTAAATTAAGACACTAATGAGTTTATCAACGTTTATGTGCTAGCAAATATAACTGCAAATATCTATAACAATGCCCCGTGCGCCAGTTTGGAATCTATTGAGAAATAAGGAGAAGTATTGATTTTCAACGAGTGTGATCGATGACCAGGAGGGATGATGTCATGCTCGCTATATTTAGCACACCTTTGTTCTAGCTGACGAAGCAAATATTGAATACAAATAGTAGAATGTGTATTGGTAATCATGAATAAAGATAGTAGGATGTGTATTGGTAATCCTGACTAAAGATAGTAGGATGTGTATTGGTAATCCTGAATAAAGATAGTAGGATGTGTATTGGTAATCCTGACTAAAGATAGTAGGATGTGTATTGGTAATCCTGAATAAAGATAGTAGGATGTGTATTGGTAATCCTGACTAAAGATAGTAGGATGTGTATTGGTAATCCTGAATAAAGATAGTAGGATGTGTATTGGTAATCCTGAATAAAGATAGTAGGATGTGTATTGGTAATCCTGAATAAAGATAGTAGGATGTGTATTGGTAATCATGAATACAAATAGTAGGGTATGTATTGGTAATCCTGAATAATGATAGTAGGATGTGTATTGGTAATCCTGACTAAAGATAGTAGGATGTGTATTGGTAATCCTGACTAAAGATAGTAGGATGTGTATTGGTAATCCTGAATAAAGATAGTAGGATGTGTATTGGTAATCATGAATACAAATAGTAGGATATGTATTGGTAATCCTGAATAAAGATAGTAGGATGTGTATTGGTAATCCTGATTAAAGATAGTAGGATATGTATTGGTAATCCTGAATAAAGATAGTAGGATATGTATTGGTAATCCTGATTAAAGATAGTAGGATATGTATTGGTAATCCTGAATAAAGATAGTAGGATGTGTATTGGTAATCCTGACTAAAGATAGTAGGATATGTATTGGTAATCCTGAATAAAGATAGTAGGATATGTATTGGTAATCCTGATTAAAGATAGTAGGATGTGTATTGGTAATCCTGAATAAAGATAGTAGGATGTGTATTGGTAATCCTGAATAAAGATAGTAGGATGTGTATTGGTAATCATGAATAAAGACAGTAGGATGTACATTGGTAATCCTGAATAAAGATAGTAGGATGTGTATTGGTAATCCTGACTAAAGATAGTAGGATGTGTATTGGTAATCCTGAATAAAGATAGTAGGATGTGTATTGGTAATCCTGACTAAAGATAGTAGGATGTGTATTGGTAATCCTGACTAAAGATAGTAGGATATGTATTGGTAATCCTGAATAAAGATAGTAGGATATGTATTGGTAATCCTGATTAAAGATAGTAGGATGTGTATTGGTAATCCTGAATAAAGATAGTAGGATGTGTATTGGTAATCCTGAATAAAGATAGTAGGATGTGTATTGGTAATCATGAATACAAATAGTAGGGTATGTATTGGTAATCCTGAATAATTATAGTAGGATGTGTATTGGTAATCCTGACTAAAGATAGTAGGATGTGTATTGGTAATCCTGACTAAAGATAGTAGGATGTGTATTGGTAATCCTGAATAAAGATAGTAGGATGTGTATTGGTAATCATGAATACAAATAGTAGGATATGTATTGGTAATCCTGAATAAAGATAGTAGGATGTGTATTGGTAATCCTGATTAAAGATAGTAGGATATGTATTGGTAATCCTGAATAAAGATAGTAGGATATGTATTGGTAATCCTGATTAAAGATAGTAGGATATGTATTGGTAATCCTGAATAAAGATAGTAGGATGTGTATTGGTAATCCTGACTAAAGATAGTAGGATATGTATTGGTAATTCTGAATAAAGATAGTAGGATATGTATTGGTAATCCTGATTAAAGATAGTAGGATGTGTATTGGTAATCCTGAATAAAGATAGTAGGATGTGTATTGGTAATCCTGAATAAAGATAGTAGGATGTGTATTGGTAATCATGAATAAAGACAGTAGGATGTACATTGGTAATCACAGTTTGAAGATGTACTAGGATCCAGGGCAATTGTATGTGAATATGCACAGTGTTTGACATGCACGGTTCAGATTGAGTTTTTGTGACCAGGGTGTCAGCGTGGATGTGAATGTTAGTGTGTGTGAATGTTGTACCGTGCCACTGTCTGCAGAACCGCAGATACTTTTTCAGTATAATAAATAAGGGATGGGAATGTTTTCTTTTTTTTTAAAAAAAAAAGGTCACTAGTTTCCATGTGTAATACCCTCATTTTCACGAGAAAGTTGACATATTTTGCGGAAGCTCATTAAAGTTTAAAGTAGAGGAAGGGGAGGGGGGAATTTACCCACCTTGTACCTAGATTCATTGTAATAGTAGCCATGTTCTGTTTTCCTTGATTTTATCATCCCAACATCACCCAACCGCCAAAATGCACCGTCTTGATTGTCTGTATATGTGACAGTCAATGAGTGTGAATACCCATCTGTATGTGTGTGAATGTGTATATGAGTGCACTATGTAATCTCCACATGTGGAAGGTGTGAAGATCTCACAAGTGGGAAGCAAGACCAACAACAAGGCAACTGTACACTTCTTGTAGATGTCATGCGTATTACTGAAATTTATTTCTGGTTGATGGTCTACACACTACACCTATACAATTATTATTTATCCCATATTCTTCTTCTGTATTCTTTCTCATGTTATTCACACATTTTACAAACTTTATATCTCTACACACATTTCCCAATCTATCTTCACAGAATTCACAAACTTTCCAACTCCACACATTTCACAATCACATCTTCACAGAATTCACAAACTTTCCATCTCCACGTATTTAAAAATGCAACATTTTTATAGAATTTCCAGAAAATGAGAAACATAAAACTTCTTGATGCTGAAGTACAACGGCTACCCAAAATGTTACCTGCCTCATTTGCAGGTTTCAAGCAAAAAGAGACAGCTCTGTGGATCGCCATACGATAATATCACGAACAGATGAATTCGATTTTATCATAGTCACAAAAGCATTGTTGAATGTCCATTACAAGTGATGACAACCATTTGTTACATCCACTTTTGAAATTCAGTTAGAGTTATATTATTGATTACATGAGTTCATAGGTGGATTATAAGTCATATTATGGCCGACAATATCATTGGTCAGTTCGGGCAAAGGATCTCCTCGTGACTTTCTAGCTATTGTCCGCTGTTGAGCTGCTGAATTTCTACTCTTTTCACAAGATTCTGCCCTCTTTTTTAATTACCGTAGAATGGCATGTAGCCCCATTTTTGTGTAGCGTATTCATTTGTATCTTGGTGCATTCAAAGCCTTGCAGTCAAATCTCTAATGAGCTCTTGTAGCGCGTGTTTTGGGCACCATTAGAACCTATGTACTTCTGCAACACACCATAGACAAGTATCTTTGATAGGCAATAATCTGGTGTACGTACCACATGACATGCCGAACGAATATGTGTCTGCAAAAGAAATTATCTATGAAAGTGATACCAGCTCTATTAAGGACAGTAATATCTTGAATCTTGTTTTACCATCTCATGTGCATAGCTTTTCTGTGGCTGATTGTGTGAAAGTGATTTAACTTCTTCATATGTCATCCATGCACAGTCCATGTTTCACACTGGAAGTACCACTGTATAACAGCACTGGAAGTACCACTGTATAGCAGCACTGGAAGTACCACTGTATAACAGCACTGGAAGTACCACTGTATAGCAGTACTGGAAGTACCACTGTATAACAGCACTGAAAGTACCACTGTATAGCAGCACTGGAAGTACCACTGTATAACAGCACTGGAAGTACCACTGTATAACAGCACTGGAAGTACCACTGTATAACAGCACTGGAAGTACCACTGTATAACAGCACTGGAAGTACCACTGTATAACAGCACTGGAAGTACCACTGTATAACAGCACTGGAAGTACCACTGTATAACAGCACTGGAAGTACCACTGTATAACAGCACTGGAAGTACCACTGTATAACAGCACTGGAAGTACCACTGTATAACAGCACTGGAAGTACCACTGTATAACAGCACTGGAAGTACTACTGTATAACAGCACTGGAAGTACCACTGTATAACAGCACTGGAAGTACCACTGTATAACAGCACTGGAAGTACCACTGTATAACAGCACTGGAAGTACCACTGTATAACAGCACTGGAAGTACCACTGTATAACAGCACTGGAAGTACCACTGTATAACAGCACTGGAAGTACCACTGTATAACAGCACTGGAAGTATCACTGTATAACAGCACTGGAAGTACTACTGTATAACAGCACTGGAAGTACCACTGTATAACAGCACTGGAAGTACCACTGTATAACAGCACTGGAAGTACCACTGTATAACAGCACTGGAAGTACCACTGTATAACAGCACTGGAAGTACTACTGTATAACAGCACTGGAAGTACCACTGATGTACAAACTTTAGTTGAGTCTGTAGGCTAGTGCTATTTAGCATAGACAGTATGGTATAAACAAATAATTGAAGCATATTCTGTTTAGGATAATTGTTTGGTAAATTATTTTTATATTTCTAAAATAAGGGTTCAAAAATTGTAGATGATTGACTTTACTGTAATCGGTTTCCAATATGTACTCTCTCACTCTCAACGAAACAGCACGCCGCCTGCCGAGAGTACCACTCATAGCACGTAACCCCGTAGCTTCAAGCGATAATCCTCAGGAATCTCCAAAAAAGTCAACCTTGTACACAAAACGACACGAGTCGGATTCGAACCCATGACCTCTTGAACACAAGGCGAACAGCTTAACCACCACTATAGGGCTTCATTAACCGTGTCAGAGTTAAGTGGAACGTTTCGATCTACGATGGATATCAAACCCTTCGGCACTTGTTATGGTGTATAAACACGCTCTCAACTCGGGGCTCGTGAGCACCATGGTGCTCTCGTAATGACATACGGTGCTCGTACCATGCGTGTTAAAAAATGATTGCGATCACTAACAATTATAAGTTCCATTTATAACTCAAAAGGTCTTGTACAAAACACAACAAAAAATAATCTATGTAAGGTGCAATGAAGATGGTTACATTGCTTGTTTTCACGTTCACTTGTGCTTTCACTTTAAATTTCACTTCCATCCTATTACCAGTGTATGGTTCTCGAATACTCAGTTTTACATGTTGGTGGCGCTCGCCGTCTGAATAGGTTGAGACCCCCTGGTGTAGAGAATACTTGACTATCCCATCTGGTATGTAGACGGGTATTATGATGTAGACTACAATAAATCTATCTCTAGACCGTCGTAGCACGGGGATTGTACTCAAGGCATTGTAGCAGGGATACCAAGAAATATATTTAATCAGGAAAACTATTGGCACAAAGAGATTGTGGGGACTGTCGCGCATAATCAATAAAGTAGAAAATCTTATTAACAAAAACTGTCTTTGTATCAGAAACACAGCACTTCTCTACTTTGCTCAATCCGTGATTGTCTCTCCGAGGTCCCAGTTTCAACCTCAAATCTGATCTAATTCCACCAATACAATCAATCTAATCTTTGCTAGAGAAAAGTCTTGTTTATTTCTCTAGAGCATATGAAATATATATTTGTTCTGTCGTCGTGTTGGCACATTTGCTATTGAGATCACACAATCTCATATATCCAGACACCTCAGTTTCAATCATGATCTATTCTTTACATGTCTGTGCAGCATGTTAAGTTGTTAGTGCCTTAGGTCACTCCGACTATTGCCAAGGTTTTCATTGGCCATTTATTTATATTTTGCTATTTATAATTACTCCAACCAATAAAAAGAACAACACTAATCAGATAGGCCTGACGAGGTGACACAAAATGGGTTAGTACACAGGATTTTGTATAGTAGGTCATGGTTTCAAGCTTTACCCGTCCATATTCATATATCCATCCATATTTTATATTAGCCTGCCTCTACACATGTTCGTACTACTACGTATAATTAGTTATAATATTTTACTAAGTTTTACAGTATTATGCTAATCAATAAAAGATAATACTACTGTACAACTGTATGAAACAGTATTATACTAATAGTTCAACATAATTATGTTGAGTTTTGAAGGCGGTGTCACCGAAATCTTGTCTAATATAAACAACCCAATAACCTTAGAACATATTACTTTGACTAAAGTAAAGAAGAAAAATGAATAATGTAAGTGGTAGCATACACTTTGAGCTCATACTGATCGGTCTAAAAATATTTTGGTTGTAGTGATTTTATGCGCAATATTTACGTTTTGTAGGTTTTCATTGCATTCTAGACATCTCAATGTGCAATTGTCTGCATCTGTAAATGAACCAGGTACATTGACTGTTGAAAACGCGATCAGTCACAAATATCTTGAAGCAGTGGAATCCATCTTAAAGGCATACGGTTGTAACACTTTTCTAAATTTACAACACTTTACAAAAGTCCTAATGAGATCTAGTGTCTATTGTTTATACTGTATATACATAGTTTCTATTAGTAAATGCTTTTTTTGTCGGCCGGGACCAAGCTGTTGTAATGGAGGTAAATGCAAATAAAGTAAATAGGTTACTAGAAAACTATCAATATAAAATAATAAAATATAGAAAATAACAAGAAAAAAAGAAAAAAATACAATTGTCAACGGGTGGGTCCAATTGGGACATTTATCAAGACAACATAAACAGTTAAGAACACACAACCATAACGAATATAAACAAAATGGATTTATCCCACCAGGAAATCAACACCCAGCAACAACAGAAAATTCTGTTCTAATGTGCCAATCTCTGTTGTTCTCAAATCGACAAAATTTCTAACAATATCACGGGTATATAACAAAATCAACTGGTACTTCATTGTTTTGCTTCTCACGTCGATTTGTTTGCATTCAGCTTTATTTATGGAATGATCAAATACACATATTCCTTTTCAATACCAATGTCACAAGGAAAACATAAGACTATTTGATCATCAAAGATAAAAAAATTGCTTTACATACACTCTGGAAGTAATGATAACTATCTCAAATTTCCTGTTATTATATGAAGTTGTAATAGGCCGCTGCATCTGCAATTTTATGTATTACGGTAAAATAAAAAATAGGAGTGCCATCCCCCCCCCCCTGATTAAGCAATACTATATTGGAAAAAAGTGTTTTGTGCATTTTGCAATCTATCATCAATTTGTAAAAATTTCATAAAGTCTTGCTGTGTATAATTACTAACTGCGAAAAATGGTTTTTATGAATTAGGTAGTTTTTGTGAAAATTGAACTCAAGTGAGTAACATGCATTATGGAACTAACTATATATATCCCTTGCTCAGGGAGAATTAAGGGGTGCTAAACAATCACAGAGACGACAAATAATGTCAGTAATATAATGGGAAGCTAAACAAACAAAAAGACGACGGATAGATAATTTCAGGAATATAATAGGAAGATAAACAAGCACACGGAGACAAAATATCGATAATTTCAGTAATATAGAGGGAAGCTAAACAGATACACAGAGGCGGCAGATACATAATGTCAGTAATATAATGGGAAGAAAAAGAAACATACAGAGACGACATATATATAATGTCAGTAATATAAAGGTAAGCTAAACAAACACTCAGACACGAAGATAGATAATGTCAGTAATATAAAAAGAAGCTAAACAGACACAAGAAATAACAGAAGGATAAAATCAGTAATCTAAAAAGACGTTAAACAGACACGAGAAATGACAGATGGATAAAGTCAGTAATCTAAAGAGAAGTTAAACAGACACGAGAAATGACAGATGGATAAAGTCAGTAATCTAAAGAGAAGTTAAACAGACACGAGAAATGACAGATGGATAAAGTAAGTAATCTAAAGAGAGGCTAAACAGACACGAGAAACGACAGATCCATGAAGCCAGTAATATAAAGAAAAGTTAAAGAAACACAAGAGACCACAGATTGATCATATCAATAATATAAACAGTAGCTAAACAAACACGAGAGACCACAAATTTGTCATGTCAGTAATATAAATATAAGTTAAACAAAAGAGACCACATATTGATCATGTCAGTAATATAAAGAGAAGTTAAACACACACAGAGACGACAGATTGATCATGTCAGTGGTATAAAGAGAAGTGAAACAAACACGAGACACGAGAGTTTAATCATGTCAGTGATATAAAGAGAAATGAAACAAACACGAGACACGAGAGTTTAATCATGTCAGTGATATAAAGAGAAGTGAAACAAACACGAGACACGAGAGTTTAATCATGTCAGTGATATAAAGAGAAGTGAAACAAACACGAGACTCGAGAGTTTGATCATGTCACAACTGATTATCGGGATTTCCCACATGTTATCTATCAAGTCCTTCATAAGAACAGAGATGACATGTTTTCATTTAACATCATTCATCGTAACCGACGCGACTGATCGTTTATCGCTTTGCGTATGTCACCAATGAAAACCACGGAAAATGTAAAATATTCCCAAAATAGGTGACACTTCCTGAAATCAGCGACACATATATATACACACACAGACGCACACTCACAAATGCCCGTATACAAGCAAGCTCACACATACACATAGACATGCGGATCAGCGTATAATAAATCTTGGAGAAGTAATTTTTATTTTAGTGAGAACTGGTTCGAGACGGGAAACAGCAAATAAAATACAGCAATAATGTTTGGCAACCCCGCTAATTGTGACGTTCTAGTTAGCCCTTGCTAATATGTATAGACGTCATTAGCTGATTGCAGGCATCGTCACTTATCTTGGCTGGTCCATCTTATTTCGTGTTATTCAATGAATGGCGATGTAAAAATATACAGAATGTAACCAATAATCAGTAGCATTAGTCTAGATAAGTATCGCTCTTTGTGATTTGTGGGCAGGACTATACTTGAGAATGACTTCTAGCTCGATTTAGACTGTTGCGATTTAGACCCCTATGTTTATTTGGTACAGATTTCCAACATTAGTCATATGCGGCGTTGTCACACCTTGGCTTTTTTTTCTCAAGTTCTGGGCTTTTTCGAACAGTGATTGGGATCTTGGGTTATTTTCTAAAAATCGGGACTTTTTTGTGGCCAATTTCTTAAACAGAAAAATCTTTATTAAATTACCGCTAATTGTTCCGTAATAAGTCATGCTGACTGATTTTATTTGTTGCGTTTTAGTTTTGAGTTACTTTCAATTTTTTGACGTCGACAGCTTATATTCAATTTATGACGTCGACCCTTCTGGATTTTCAATAACTGGTGTTGTTCTAAAGCTTACATAATGTTACGAAATGTAATAATAGTAGCAATTCTCATATCCAGTTTGAATAAGAATAGTGCTTTAAAATACCGGTAACCAAATTTTATGACTGTGTGGTTTATTTACTGAATGCATCTTATTTACTGAATGCATATATCTCGTATAATTATCAAGTATATAGTATATGAAAGGATATAAAGAATGTGGTGGTATCAAGTATTGTGTCATGATCATCATCGAGTCAGTATAAAAGGCGTAAAACAGCAAAGACATGGTATAAACAACCGTTTTATAGTGAATGGCTTTAAGAGCTAAAGGAATGGATACAATTTGATCAGACGGACAGATACATTGTTCATTGTAAACTGTGTAACATCAATTTTAGAAACGCGAACACAAATTTCTCAATGTCTCACAAATTGACAAAGAAACGTAGTGAAAATTTTGATTTGAAAAGGAAGAATACTAATGTAGCTTGTTTTTGGACCTCCAAAAGAATCGAAATTGCAAGAAAATGTTTCGAGTGGAACATTGTTATTGACAACATTAATGGCGGAGCTTCATATTCCCTTTTTACATGCTGTTCCTTTAGTTGAACGTTTAAAAAACGCATTTCCAAATAGTCTCATCGCTAAATCCCTATCGCTGCAACAGACAAAAGCCTCATATATAATGCAAGATGGAATTGCACATGAAAGAGGAGTGATATCATAAAGATATGTCAGCAGAGACAACTTGTTATATTATTATTGACGAAAGTACTGATATTTAAATAAGCCAAATTTTAATCATTGTTGTCAGATACTATGACAACACAACGTGTAGAGTCATTGACGCGCTTCTTGATTGTGTAGAAGATGAGGATACAAGTGGTGTTGCTCTTTATAAAGAACTGAAACAATTGCTTGCAGAGAAATCAATTCCATTAATAACAGAATTGGGTTTGCCAGCGACAATTGTTCAACCATGACAAGACTTAGCAATGGATTTATTCTTCTTTCTTTTCGCTTTATACCCTTTTATGCCTTGCAGCGTCAGGGATAGGAGAATTTTCTGTAGATTGCTTTTTTGTGTTCTTCATATATGTTTATTTTCATTTAATCTTTCATTTCTTTAATCTATCGTTTGCAAGGTCTGCCCCTGGCTTTGTATCCATCGCGCCTATTATGCTTTCTGAACAGCACTGTCTGATGGTAGTCTGGAAGTATGCGAAAACTACTTAACATACAACATATTTGTTGTAGTGAATTTATTGCTCATCTGAAAAAAAAACTGCACATCTGTCTTTATCATAGATTCCATATGCCATTCTTTCGCCTCGTGTGCTAATCATGCATGCAACTGTTTGCCATCATGGCTTGAAATGTTCCTTAAATATGTGTGCTGTTATTTTACTCGTAGCAGCAATTGACTCCATACATTTCAGATGATGTAAGATCTTGTGAAGAATTATAATCAAGAAATGTTGAAAATTTCTCAAACACGCTGGCTGTCAAGGGGTACTGTTATCGCGCGCATTCTTGGATAATGAGATGCTTTAAAATTATTTTTTGAGAGCGAAGCACTAACAGATAAAGTCGATGGAGCAGCAGAGATTTTTAAACTTATATCTACACCTGGAACCAAACATATGCTTCTATACCTTAACAATATTATTGGAATGGTTGACAAAATGAACTTGGAATTTCAATCAAAACATTTGCGTGTAAATAAAGTATTTGCAAGCGTTTCTGATGAATACAGAAATATACTTGACCGTTTTATCAAATATGACGTTATGCAGTCTCGACATTTGTCATAGATTGATCCATCTGATGTAAATTTACATAAAAAGATGGAAGATATTGATGTTGGCGGTCGATGTGAAAATATGTTGCGATTACAATCTCTGGGAGACAAAGAAAACCAATTTCATCAATATTTGTTGTCATTTTAAACAGATGTATGTGTTCAGTTTTACCAGTGCGAGACTTGGACCCTGACAGAGAAACTAGAACAAAAACTCGCCATATGTGAAATGAAGTGTCAGAGAACAGCACTGGGGGTAACATCGCCATATGCGAAATGAAGTACCAGAGAACAGCACTGGGAGTAACATCGCCATATGCGAAATGAAGTGCCAGAGAACAGCACTGGGGGTAACATCGCCATATGCGAAATTAAGTGCCAGAGAACAGCACTGGGAGTAACATCGCCATATGCGAAATGAAGTGCCAGAGAACAGCACTGGGGGTAACATCGCCATATGCGAAATGAAGTGCCAGAGAACAGCATTTGGGGTAACATCGCCATATGCGAAATTAAGTGCCAGAGAACAGCACTGGGGGTAATACAAAGAGATAGAATAAACAATGACACTATAAGAAATCTGATGAAAACAATATCGTGCAAAGAATACATAGACACACAAAAGATTAAATGGTTCGGCTACCTAATCAGAATGAAACCAGATCGCATTTCATCGATAGCCATCAATAAAAGATCACATGAAAAGATAAACTGGGGTAGACCCAGACAATGATGTATATATAACATCAGAGAAATAATAGAATACCAAGACTGCGCCATGGCAGCGGCATCACAGTTAGCTAAAGTAAGGAGACTTCAGCTCCCCATAACGTCTAGCGGCACACATGGATAAGACAAGACAAGACAAGACAATGTGTTCAAATAAGGAAATAATTTCCTCTATCAGGTGATAGTATTTTGTCTGAAATGAGAGTTCTTCATGTTCAGGAGTCTTTATTACGGGATTGTCGTTTAAAGTCATTAATTACACTTGCCTCAAGATTTCCATCATTGGTACCTGAGAAAGAACTGGACAATCTACAAGATGAATGGAAGTTGTTGCTGAATTCAAAAGTCTCTTGGAAACATGAATAGTGTCAATCCTGAAACTTTCTGGTGTAAATTACTTTCAATTAACGATGGCAACTATCAGCTGAAATTTGAATTGCTTTCAAACTTTATGTGTGAGTTAATGGCACTTCCACATTCATCAGCATGCGTGGAAAGAATATTTTCACAAGTAAAGATGGTGAAAACTAATAGATTGCATGCTATTACAGTAACAAACCGGTTATTGGCAAAGCAAGCCATTGCAAGAAATAATTGTGTAATTTGTGGACACCACCAGAAACTCTAATTGCTGACGTCACCGAAGGACGCTGTCATCAACGTTATGTAGAAAGATTGAAGAATAGGCAGAGACAGTCAACTTCAGTAAATGCTACTCAAAGATGACGATGTGGATGACTGATTCAACTGTTGATGTTTAAACTGTTGTAGCTATTGTTCTGAAGTTATGTCTTAGTCTGCAAGCTAGCTTAATGCAAGTACAGTGTTTATTTTAGCATATCAGTTGTTCATATTGTGCAATCTTATATCTATATATATATTCTTCTTCTTCTTCTGCGTTCGTTATAAGACTTCTGAAGAATAGCAGGATGTAGTCCAGAGAACGGAATGCGTTGTGTCATGGTTTACAGAAATGCTGCGATATTTGTGCATTTCGTCCTGACACATCCGACTTTAGCATGGCATGGAATGGGAAAGCCAACTCCATATATATATATATATATATATATATATATATATATATATGGATATAAATATAATATAATGTATGTATGCATTTATGTATATATATATATATATATAAACTTGGCTTATCTGGGCTTTTTTTTGTCTTGCGAATTGCGGACTTTTCAAAATGTTGAGTGGTAATTATGGTCATATGTGACGTAGAGCAGATACAATTTGGCCTTGTATTTGCATCAACTCTGAGAAAGCACATAAAGTGTTGAACATATTTTTGTCAGTGGTTGGAAACTGTGATAAAGAACATTCAGTGTTGAACATATCTTTGTCTATCATTGGAAACTGTGAGAAAGAACATTCAGTTGCAGACTCCAGTTGCATTATTTGATTACCTAGACAGCTACAACCCCAGTTGCATTATTTGATTACCTGGACAGCTACAACTCCAGTTGCATTATTTGATTACCTAAACAGCTACAACTCCAGTTGCATTATTTGATTACCTAGACAGCTACAACTCTTAGCGATGTGCAACATTTTGAGGAGTAGCCAACTATGCTGAAAAAGGTGAGTGGGATTAGTATAAACAAAAGATAATGTGTACTGCATCTTTTGTCAAGACCAGACCAAGACAATATATTTCTATTTAAGAAGATTGCAAAGTAGATTATTATGTTGTGCTTGAGAATTACTGCTTGAAGCTACGGAATTACGTGCTTTGAGTGACACCTTCAACAGATTGCTTGCCGCTTCGTTTAAAAGGATAGAGTACACGTGATGAAACCAGAGTTAAACTGGTTTTTTTTTAGGAAATAAATATGATCACTCACTTTTATTAATATAATTATTTTGATGGTCATAAACTCTGATATAACCAATCTCAGACTCACGTCTATGGTTGAAAGAGTCGTGTCTAACAAAATCATTACATATTAAATGACTATTAAAATAAATTTGAGACATGTGCTGAGAAATAATTGGCCTGTTTTGACTTGCTGTTAACAAATATATGCTCGGTTCAATACACGTGCATATTCCGTAATGCTACTATTTGTTTTATTAGACATCCCAACATGTTGAATGTTTTTTAATAGCTGCGTGATCTTTACATTTTTTTAACTTATAAGTCTGATTTCACACTGCAAGTAATAAAAAATGATTGTCAATCAGTCTCAGATATTGATTTGTAGCCTTATTCTGCTAGCAGAGCACGCGCCGTAGGCGTTACAAGTCAGCGAGCATGGGAAAACATTGACAAATTATGTTTAAATATTTACTATTTTCTGTTTCAACTATGTTGTCATGGCAACAACATATTTTGATGATTGGATACTTGATGCTAACACTATCAACCAATTTCAGGAAAGCTGTGTTGAGGAAATGGTGCCGAATTTGGCACAAAATAGCCACACTGGTCGATACAAACACATCACGGTCTGATGCCCTCCAGATCAAATATAAAAAGTAGCCATCGATCAGTACCGTAACTCAAACGAGCAAGAGACCGGCAGAACGCTGTGAAATCCAGAGAAAATGGTGCTCTTCTGTCTTGTGAAATGTCAAGAATGAGACATGGTACTGATAAATGAGTAGAGTATATCCTCTATTAACTGTCTTGGATAGGTTTCCTGATTTTTAAGTTTGTTCCGAAAATAATCCCAAGCTTGAAAATGCTTAATTTTTGTGTTTCATGATTGATAATCTTTGGAGACAATATGTGTCATGATGTTCTCTCGCATTTTTATTTCTGTTACACACAACTACTAGTCATGATTTCTTAAACACAATTACAATTGGTGATGTCTCAAATACAACTAGAGTTGATGATGTTTCAAATATAATTACAATTGGTGATGTCTCAAATACAACTACAGTTTATGATGTTTCAAATATAACTACAATTGATGATGTCTCAAATACGAGTACAGTTTGTGATGTATAAAATACAACTACAATTGATGAAGCCTCAAAAACAACTTCAAGTGGTAATGTCTCAAATATATTTAACAATTAGCCTGTTGTGGTGTCTAAAATACATCTAAATTTTGTCTGGCGTAATGTCTTAAAATGCCAAAAAAATATGTCAGTTGTAATGTCTTAAAATACAACTAGATTTTGTCTGTCGTAATGTCTTAAAATACAACTAAATTTTGTCTGTCGTAATGTCTTAAAATACAGCTAAATTTTGTCTGTCGTAATGTCTTAAAATACAACTAAATTTTGTCTGTCGTAATGTCTTAAAATACAACTAAATTTTGTCTGTCGTAATGTCTTAAAATACAAATAAAATTGTTCAGCCATTATGCCTCAAATATAACTACAGTCGGCCAGTCGTTATATCTTATGTACAACATCGATTAGTTAGACGAAATGTCTTAAATACAGATACAATTGATCTCTCGTGATGTCATTGGAAACTGTGAGAAAGAACATTCAGTGGTGAACATATCTTTGTCTGTCATTGGAAACTCATTGATGAAATGGATGTCTCAAATACAACTACAGTTGACCAATCGTGATGCCTCAAATACAACTTCAGGAAATGTACCATGTCAAGGGCCTACCTGATATTTCGTGTATAATGGGAATGTGGTCGAACTTAGATATTCTGCACTGGCTCATTGCAAATACGTTAATGTGCACACAGTTTCGCGCGGTCAATAAAATTGCTTATCTTGCAGAGAGTGTTTCCAAAACAAACAAAAATGGCCAATTTCAGTGTAGGTTAAATTATGCCACGATTTTGTGCTACGAGTGCGTATTGCAAAAGAAGGGATATTAGTAGAGTTTAGGAAAGGAAATGGGATTTGGGTGTTAGGTGTAGTGTTAGAACTAATCATAGCCCGAATTCACAACCCCCCCCCCCTAAACTCTATATATCACTGTCATGCTTGGGTTAGCGCAGTATGACTGTATTGTCGGGTTAGTGCCGATCTTCACATTAATTCGTAGTTATTGTGTTTTTTACGTTGTATTTCAGCGAACTCTTCCGTCAGCATAGTAGTTTTTGCAGGCATATATTTTCATTTGCAAGTACTCGTAATTGCAACAAACGCATTACATCTTTATCAATTGAATGCAAGTTCAGAATTGGTACGGTAGTCATTGCACTAAGAGACATGAACCGGCAGAGTGACGTCAGGAAAAAAATAATTGCGTTCAGCGATTACATTACAAACTAATAAAAAACAAAATCGGAGCAAGTTTCTTAAAAACTGTGAATAGGAAGTGCGAGGTAGGCCTTTGACATGGTACAGTTCCCAACTACAATTATTGGCCATGCGTGATATCTCAAATACAACAACAATTGGCCGGGTCGCGATGTCTGAAATACAATTACTATTCAGTCGTGATGTCTGGAATAACACGTCTCTATAGACATCTACGCGCAAACATTAACCAAAACAGAAACGCGCGCGCGAACATACACTCAACTCTGCCATTATCCGCACAATATTTCTGAAATACTTCATGCAGTAATGTTGTTATAACTATTTCTTAGGAAGTTTACACGCTATGTATTCATTTATCAATTCTAGTGATGTTTCTATCCATACCAGCGCATCGCGCAAATAGTAATCAGTTGTTGAAAGATATTTTAAATCTCCACGGCAAGCATACGGAAGACTTGAACGTCTCACCATTGGCCAGGTCCTTGGTTGAGGGTGCGTGCTAACCTAGTTGATAGTGAACTTACTAGCCGTGTTACAGTGTATTTACAGCGTGGAAGATTCGAAACCACGCCCGGACAAAACTAAATCCGGGATGTGATTTCTCGCTTGACACGACCACTCCTCCAGTCGACTCAGCTGTAAATGAGTACCTTAAGTCTAATTTAGGGGACGTAAAGACAGCAAGGAAGGGAACTAGCCACCTCACCTAATAGCTGTTGCGGCTTAGTACATGAAGAGTTATCTTCATCCCCGACGGCAGGTTGATACCATGGGACTTACCTTTACCATTAATGGACCATAAGATCTTCCATCATACACCAGTAAATCAGGAAAGATAATATATAAACTGAAGCTATCATCATGAGAAACCCTCACATTCACTTTGTTTGCATGATTCTATTTGTACACTCTCCAAGTAAGAGAGTTCTTCACGAAGTATTTGTACTCTCCAAGTAGAAGATTTCTTCACAAAGTATTTGACATCCACGAGAATTGAAGCTATCATAGTGTGGGGGGGGGGGGAAGCTCTCACGCATCATTCCTATTGCACACAAGAATACACACGCTCTATTGCACGTAATTGGTTGGAGGAAAAAGGGGGGAGGTGGGCGACAAAAATAAACAGACCTCTACGATCAAGTAGTTCAATATGCTATGGAAATATACATTTAGAATCACCTATTTTTTTAGAAACTTTGAGGTGCACACACCTGCACAAAATTTAGACAAACACAAACATTGCAGCAATGTACCATTCGTAAGTAGGCCTACATATCTACTCAATCGAATGTATAATTATCATGCACATCATATAGTCAATCGATTACATAATTTATCAACACATTATCTCAATCGATTATAAACATCATTTACACACCATCTGCTCAATCGATTATATAATACATCTACACATCATCTACACTCTTCGTATATAAAGTTTACCTCTAAATTAAGTTGACATAGGCCATATATCGTATAAACGAAAGCGAGAACATATGCACAATTAATCTTCTAGATACTTTCAGCTAATAACATTTCCACCGCTATCTCCTTTTGCAATTCCTACATAAAATCATCACCATCTGTATCTGTAGTTTGCTACATGCGAGCTCTATCAGCGGACTGGAAGTGACCACAATCTTGGATATATTTAATTGAGGCAGTGGGTCGCATTATCAGCAGACTGTGTTATTTAGTTTGTAATGGGACGGAACTCTACTAGGAAGGGGCGGTAATATGTACAGGAAGTTTTTTCCAGGAATAAAATATGTTATGTTGATAAGTTGTCTCGACTTGAGCAGGTGTTGCTAACATTTAGAAGTCGTGCATGGGTAAGTAAGTACCTGTAGATGATAAAAAAACATATAGATCTATCAATTTTAGACATCAACATTATTATCAGGTGTCATGCTGACTGGCGTAGATGATCTGGAATCTGCAAGTCATTATTAGTGACTGAATTCGGATATTTTATTTTGGTTCTAGATATACTTCACACCCACAAAGTTAGCAACTTATGATTAGGTGTGACCATCGGCAGATATAGAAGACCCAACTGTTAAAGGTAAACAGACACTTATTAGGTTCGTTATAGATTATTGTCTGGCTATTCATTGGACACTATTTATATAACTGGAGTCGCTCACCAAAAATAACTAAGACAGACCAATGAAACTCAGGCCAATAATCACAACCTGCCTTCTAGGTCATCAGTCCATAGATTGTGACTTGAGCCCGGTCGTGGATTTTGCACGATTTTTTTGTGCGTCATGATATAGCCTACTTAGACATTCTCCGCTGGTTGAAAAGAGCGCGCCTCTCCAAAGGAGATATAAACTCATCACTTACCTACCTGTCGTCCTCGCGACATGGTTACCAGAACCGTGACAAGTACTATTTTTTCATGAGATTAAAGCTCTATGTAACCAAATTGGATTAACCTCCGTTGTTGAACAAAGCCTACCTTTTCATAACAGGTTACGTGGAAATAAAGTTTCCCATTGGGGTGCCTGTATTTCATGTGTATATATTTTGATAGTTTCAAAGATAAAGTGAAGAAGGAGAGAATAAAGTAATAGGGAATCCTATAATTTAACTGTGAATAAAAAAAAGGAAGAAAACATCCCCGATAGATCATGTTTTATCTATTCGCTAAACGCTTTGTTGCCTTTCAGCGCCAGGGGTAGAAGAGTTTTCTGAGATGGCCCTCGTGTGTGCTGAGTATATTGTGGAATTTGTTGCCTCTTTTATCTCGGTGGTCCATATTTTTCGTGTCTGCCTCTAGGTCAGCATTCACTGTATCTGTGTAACATAGCTTGCTGTGGTACGCTGTCTGATGGTAGTCTGCTGATGTGTGCCAACAATTTGATCTGTTGCCTCTTAATATGTTCCAAGATTGGGTGAAGCCTGTTCTGTGTCTAATATTCTCATTCTGCCTCTTAATAATGTCTCTAAGATTCTGCGCAAACATGTCATTTCAGCTGTCATAATTTTGGGTTTGTCTTGTGCTTTCGTTGTTCACGTTTGGCATTGGTAGCACAGAATTGACATAATAATCGTTTTGAATAGTGTTATTTTGGTGTTGAAGTCTACAGTTTTGTTCCTGAAGATTGGTGTCATTTGCCCTATGGCTTGATATGCTTGACAACACCTATTGTGTATTTCTTTACTGCTCTTGCCATCTGTTGTTATATTGCTTCCTAGATATGTGAATTCTGTCACTTGATTAAGCATTTGGTTTCAAATATATATATATATATATATATATATATATATATATATATATATATATATATATATATATTGGTGTTTCTTTTTGTTCTTCCTATCGTCATTACTTTTATATTTTCTATAATAATGTTATGTTAAAAGTTTGACATGTTTGATTTAATCTGTCTATTTGTCTTTGTAGTAGCACATCTGATGATGTTACAAGTGTCGTCTTCAGAGAACTTTCCATTTTACTACGAGCAATTTAAGACCATGTTACAGTGTCACTATATTGTCTCTGTCACACATTTTATCTCCACGTATCATGTTTTCCTTCATTACCTACAATTGTAATCCAATATTTCTTGCAATTTTATTTCACTCCAGACAAGAAACAGATGATCAAGGCAACTAGAAAGCCAGCTACAACACAATATTTTTACCATATTCTGAAGAAACCAGACCAAGTTGTCATTCTGTACCTCAGAAGAAACACAATCGACTCCACAGCCACATGTATACACAGTTCACGATTGGCAATAAGGCCATGTGTACATCTGGATATGCACCTCAGACTGCAGACAATAATCTTCACGAATAATTCTTCAATAAACTCCCAGAAAATGAAATTCTGAGGCAAATACACTGGCCCAGAGAAACAACAGCGTAAGAAAAACTCTACGTATCCCTGTATGAGTTACATAACACATTCAAATTTATAGAAGAAACATAACATCAAATATATAAACGTTAAAGGCAAACGAGCGAAAAAGAAGAATTTCACTCAACGATATTCAATTATGAAAATATTTCTGTTTTAATGTATGTATTCATTACAATGACATTGTTATTTTTTTTAATAAAGAAAACCCCAAACCACGTTATCTACTGTTTGCTGATGAATAGAAGCTCTGATATAACCACATTAGACTAACGTCCACGGTTGAAAGAAACGTATATCAGCATAAGATGTACATTTTTTTCGGAAACAAAATTGGTACATTATGGGCGCGCGCGTATGTGTGTGTATGTGTGTGAAGAAATGATACCTCGGGGGTTGTAGCTTACCGAACCACGAACACGATGATTGTTTTTTTCTGTTAGAAAGCTGTGATTCGTTGTTTCGTTCGCATTGACGGGTTGTATGATACTATGGTTGCTGGTGCACCTCTCGGCCTGGTATCTCCGACTTCAGCACATGTGATTTCTTGGGCAGGACTGTGGTCCAGCTCAATTTACGAGATGGCCCGACTAATCGTAGTCTCCATCCTCTGTTGTCTTGACTAAGCCCAATTTCCACTCTATGGAGTTTTAGCCTCGATTTGGGAAAGCTGTGATAGAACTGTCAGACTAACGTCCGCATTTCAAAATAGCATAACAAAATAATTACGCCAATCGAAAAAAAATAGATTTAGGTATATGCCTTTGTAAAGCCTGAACTGTGCTTGCCAACTACATTCAGGATGAATATAAGGAAACAATATAAGGAATAATGTAACGATACAAATATTTAGTAAAAAAGTACAAATACATTGACAAACTTAAAAAAAAATAAAATAAATCTCACACAGCACCAAAGAAGTGATACCAGAATCATCTGCAACAAGATACCTACAAATATGAGAGTAATATTAAGCACAATGCTAACTATGCTGAGCAAAACAAGAAACGTAAGAACATGTATAATTCACGTGTAATACAATAACACAGACAAAAACAGACACTCCAGGATATCACTGAAACAAACACCAAATAAAAAACAATTGTTTATAATGCTATAATGCTAAACACTTTACTAAAAACAACTCCAGACATGCACACAACTTTTGATGTTAGTATCAGGCTACCGACACTTGATATGGACAACAGATATATGACATCCTTTCGATTTAGCACTTCTAATATATTTAGGGAAATTTTTCTACAAAACAATGAAGGTCCACGTCATTTGTATAACAATAATTGTATCTATTCCATTTGAATGTTTTTGTAGGTACAGAATATCCCGTCCTAAGAAGAAATTTTTTTTCCCTCTTCATTTTTCATGTTCTTTGTTTTGAATGAGAACGTATTTATCCGGTATACATATATACGCGTATAGTGTATGTATGGATGCGTGAGCGCAACTGTGTGAATTGTGTATCTAAGTATACATATATTTATCTGTATCTAAGTATACATATATTTATGTGTATAGTTTCCGATGCCAATTAGGAAAAAAGGCGAAGAAGGAGAATAGAAAGCAAGAAGAAACAAATGCCATTAAAACAGTCAATACTGTATTCTTTACCGTTAGCGAATTGAAGGGAGATTTGAGAGGGTTGTGTGTTAACTGTAGCACGCCCTTGCTGTCGCCACGTCATGTTCAGGGTAGGTTTCTTTAATTTACACTCCGACAGAAAATAGATCGATCATTGGACCTCACAGGCGTGGTTATCTAACGTCTTAGAACCTCATAGGTGTAGTACTTTAACGTTTCAGGAACTCACAGGTGTAGTCCTCTAACGTTTCAGGAACTCACAGGTGTAGTCCTCTAACGTTTCAGGAACTCACAGGTGTAGTTCCCTAAACTCTCAGAACCTCACAGGTGTGGCCCTCTAACCTTTCAGGATCTCTCAAGTGTGGACCTCTAGTCTCTCAGGACATCATAGGTAAGGTCCTCTAATCTCTCAGAACCTCTCATGTGTGGACCTCTAGCCTCTCAGGACCTCACAGATGTCATCAAACCTCTCAGGTCCTCACAGGTATGGTGGACATTTAATTACAATCAAGCTCCCTACATATAGGGAGAACAACAACGACTTAATATCTCTCAAACATATTACATAAAATTACTCAAGTTCTTCAGCTCAGTTGCATTGTTGGGGAGGTTAGGCCAAAAACTCCGCCTAGACTTCCTCCTTTCTATAAATACCAAACTATAAGCATAATTTCCTAAATTAACATATTAACTAATTAATTAATCACACAAATTTACAATTATAGTTCATCTAAATTGTCATATTGTTTGTCTTTCAGTTCATTTCTCGATGAAACAATCTTCATATAATATTACTACACAATGTGACTTTGATAACGAAATGTTTACTGTGTATATTATCTTGTGATAAACTAATCCCTTTTGGATCTATTTCCGAGCTTGAATTGGTCCAAGGAGAATGCTCAAAACAGAATGCTCCCAGCAAACATGATTCAGTGAGTGGCCTCGCAAAGAAGGCTAGATAACCCTCCCTTAGGAGGGCATTACAGGAACTCCGATCTTCAAAGGTTTATTTCATCAATGATTTCGTATCAAGGGAAATCTCATACCACACAGTATGGTTTTCTCAGGAACAAGATGATCAGGACTGTTTTAATAGTGAATTAGCATTCAGCAACATTTTCATAACCTTGGCAACGGGCTGCCATAGAAACAATATATGGTTGAGCTTCCGCTGGATGAGCACCAACATCCCTTTACCCTACCTGGCACCTAAAGGCTGTTGAAGTCGTTGGAAGGATGAACACCAACATCCCTTTACCCTACCTGGCACCTAAAGGCTGTTGAAGTCGTTGGAAGGATGAACACCAACATCCCTTTACTCTACCTGGCACCTGAAGGCTGTTGAAGTCGTTGGAAGGATGAACACCAACATCCCTTTACCCTACCTGGCACCTAAAGGCTGTTGAAGTTGCTGGAAATGAATCTCATTCTCTCTATACCTTACTTTCTCCAACAAACTAACACTCCCCTTCCGGGGTAATTTACTCAAAAAAAGGAAATTATGTGGAGCGATCTCCGCATCTCTCAAACAATTTGACTCAATGTGTCTTCAAACACCTCATAGTGTCACATCTTGAGACAGCATCAGTCCTTATATTTTCCAGCGATAGTTGCCTGTGAACCCTCTTGGGTGTCACATTCGTAGATTTCTCCTTCCCCACTCTAAAATTTCGCTCCTGCTTCGCAAGACTACACCCCCCCCCCCAACTTCTAGTTAGGTTTCCTAGTCTATTGTTATGATTCTGACTTTAGCAACACTATGATCATTTCCTCCTCTAACTATTTGTCACAAACAAATAAAAATCCTTCAACTATATCATTACTCTGTTCTGGCACTCTATAGCCTTTCCTATATATATATATATATATATACTAATGCCAACGTTAACACAGTAATGTATTTATTAATTCTTGACTATGTCACAGGTCTCCTTAATCTATCTTTATACTATCCCGTCAAGAAAGAAAACTGACGAACATTCCTTGTTCCAACCTTCACTTGCATCATCCGTGGTGAAACGAATATGCCCTTAATGTTTCTCTTGAAATCCGGGGACAAAAATGAAGATGGTTGAGAAAGAAAAACCGGTGAGTATGAAGCGCCTGGAGCGGGCTAGAATTTCAAGCTCAGAAGGGCTACCGCTGTGATGTGTGGCTGATCTTTATCGTGTTGAGAAGTATCAGCCAAGTGGATTTTCGCTTGATTAACAGAATCATTATAATGTACGACTTCTAAACGATTATGAATATTATTTAGTTTCCCATTTTGGATGCTAACATTACATCATCTGGACGTTGTTTGAAAAACGATAAGATGCGAGACACCATGGCAATGGTTCATCATCATCATTATCAGGAGCCATAACGGCAGGTGCAGGCGATTATGGCTCTCCACAGCTCTCTATCCCCAGTATTATGTATCAGGATCTTTGCTGTTTTCCTGCCGTGCCAGGTTGTTAAACTGTCTAATATTTTTTCACGTTGTCACCCTCTGTCTCTGTTGCCTTCAATCTTGCCTCGTGTGAATATGGTCCTCAAACCTCCTTGTCTCATAAGTAGCAAAAAAATAAATGAAGATGGTATTTTTCGTATATTATTGATTAAGCTCTGTCACGCATTTGACTCTTTCAACACTTCCACGTTAGTTTTTCTGGCAGACGATGTTATTCTCAGCATTCTTCTGCGACAATGGTTACTAAAAAAAAAAAATAATAAAAAACATCAAACAGTCAAGCAAATGAGACACGACACTTGTGGTTGTAATGTGAAATACCTTTAAGTTGTGCGGGTGCACGGTAGAAGGTACCGCAAGCTGTCAGAAGGTACCGCACACAGAGTTTAAGATTTCGCACACAATTTAGAACCGCAGACCTAACAGAGGTCCTCAAATGCCACACCAAGAGTATGTCTCGTATGCAGTTTCGTGTTTATCCAAACATCTGTGTGATCCGAGCAAATGGCACAATTTTAAGAAGGAACGAGGGGTAGCAATATGCAAATTAAAGATTACAACACCTCTGCTGTGTGCGCATGCTTTCTTCTGCTCCGTTTGACTGCATCTCTATTCAGACGACCTTTCTATATCTAAGACGTCCAGTGATCTGAGATTGTACAATGTACTCCAGTAAAAATAAAGCTATGCTCAGTGTACAATGTACTCGGGTAAATAGAAAGCTATGCTCAGTATACAATGTACTCCGGTTTAAAAAAAGCTATGCTCAGCAGTTTACAGCTGTCTGCGACGTTCTCTACTTCCGGTTTAACAGTTCATATTTCAGCAGGACATGTTTTAATAACTTTGACCTTTCACAGGTGGGGATAGCCAATAGGGCGTTCAACTCCTTTACTTCGTCTCTTGCGACATCCGTATTCGGTAAAAGTGTGGCCATTCTTTGCTCCTGTTAATGGGAGAAAGTGAGAGGGAAATAACGTGTGTGCGTGAGAGGGAAGTCAAATAAAATTGTCGGAATGTGTGAAAGTGAGAGAGGAATAAATATAATGTGTGGCCGCCATACATTGGTAGTGTCATGTTACAAAAACCAAGAGATATCTTGAGCGTATAAGAAAGATAAACTGTGCAAAACAGGCAGGTGATAGAGTACATATGTCTAAGACAGATACACAGAACGTGACAAGAGAGGAGAAAGTATAGTTTAATTAAATAAATCTTTGCATTAGAGAGAGAGAGAGAGAGAGAGAGAGAGAGATAGAGAAGAGAGAGATTGAAGTAAGAGGACAGAGGAGATATATTGAGTAAGTGACAGATTGAGGAAGAGTAGTTTATTAACGGACTTGACCTCTGGTACACTCATTAATGCGGTGTATCTCCCTGCAGATATTGAACGATACACGTGCTGACTATTCCAGTGGCTAGCTAGTTGAATAACTTCACATTCTTCTCATTCTTCCCATTGCTACATTTATGTTCTTCTATCATCAATATGTATCGGGAGTGGTTGTGTTTGGCTGTTAAGTCGCTTCTCTGTCGTGGAACACCATCGTTCAAATTTTGCAATTACGCACTGGTAATAACAGACTGTTTCATCACAAGTAACTACAAATAAAAGATCAGCTATATAGATTTGCACATCTGTGGCACCAGCCTTATGACAGCCAAACACTTGGTACAGTCTTGCACATCTGTGGCACCATCCTTATGACAGCCAAACACTTGGTACAGACATGCACATCTGTGGCACCAACTTTATGACAGCTAAACACTTGGTACAGACTTGCACATCTGTGGCACCAGCTTTATGACAGCCAAACACTTGGTACAGACTTGCACATCTGCGGCACCATCTTTATGACAGCCAAACACTTGGTACAGACTTGCACATCTGTGGCACCAGCTTTATGACAGCCAAACACTTGGTATAGACTTGCCCAGCGTACAATGAAGAAGCACTTCTCTTCTTTCACGAAAATCTTTACTGCTCTGCACGGAACATGTTGCTGAATGTTAACTTTGCCAGAGTCATCAATGCGGGAATCTGAAAGTGAACGAATAGGAATAACGTCACATTAATTCTCATATCAGATGGACCATGTAATATTGTAGGAGAATATTAACGGTACATAGATGGCTAAGATACTGTAGGCGTATATTGCTGACATGTTTTGTGCTGTAAATGAGTACATTTTACAGTTTGGATAGTCATTAATGCTGAACAACAACAGTACACATATGGAAGTTCTCATGTTAAGCCGGAGACCAGTTATCAAAATCTAAATCTAATTAAGTGTGGATTGCATATGCATACACGTGGATGGGTAGCACAGGGTGACAAACATGTACTTCAAGAGTGTTCTGGGTGTGAGGCACTGGGGCGGAAGTTTTGGTCAGAGGGGCGGCACTGGGGTCGGGGCTCTGTGGGCGGCTGTGTGAGCTACAAGAGACAGTGAGTTTTATTCAGGAGACAGAATTACAGATATAGATGTGTTTCAAATGAACGAAAGAAGTAGAAGAAGAATATACTTACATATTCTTTAAAGTGCACGCATACATTTGCTCATACAAATGTGGGCACACGCACATGAGCGCATAAATAGATGCACTCTTGAATGTACACACGAACGTCACAGTGAGAAGTGCCAAAGTACATATGAATTATAAGTACTTGCTGTCATTAGTCTGTTAAACAGTGAATACCAAGTGTGCTGTCATTAGTCTGTCACACAGCGAGTGTCAACTGTGCTATTGTTAGTCTGTCACACAGCGAGTGTCAGGTGTGCTGTTGTTAGTCTGTCATACAGGGAGTGTCAAGTGTGCTATTGTTAGTCTGTCACACAGCGAGTGTCAAGTGTTCTATTTTTAGTCTGTCACACAGCGAGTGTCAAGTGTGCTGCCGTTAGTATGTCACACAGCGAGTGTCAAGTGTGCTATTGTTAGTATGTCACACAGCGAATAAGAAGTGTGCCGTCATTAGTCTTTCAAACAGCGAATGCGAAGTGTGCTGTCATTAGTCTGTTACACAGCGAATGTCAAGTGTGTTGTCATTAGTCTGTGTGTCAGGGAAAACAAAGTGTGCTGTCATTAGTCTATGTGTCAGGAAAAAAACCTAGTGTACTGTCATTACTCTGTGTGTCAAGGAATGCCAAGAGTGCTGTCATTAGTCTATGTGTCAGGGAAAACCAAGTGTGTTGTCAGTGGTCTGTGTGTCAACGAAAACCAAGTGTTCTGTCATTGGTCTGTGTGTCAGCGAAAACCAAGTGTGCTGTCATTGGTCTGTGTGTCAGGGAAAACCAAGTGTGCTATCATTAGTCTGTGTGTCAGGGAAAACCAAGTGTGCTATCATTAGTCTGTGTGTCAGGGAAAACTAAGTGTGCTGTCATTAGTCTGTGTGTCAGGGAAAACCAAGTGTGCTGTCATTAGTCTGTGTGTCAGGGGAAACCAAGTGTGCTATCAAAGACAAGACCAAGAAACATAAAGAATAGGCAATAATCGCGGACTATAATCACTTACTTAGACCTTCAAACACTGAGTCTTCATTGAAGATCATGACTGAAGTGCACATATCTTTGACGCACAAGACAAGATCTTGTCACAAGGACAGTCTTCTAAATCTGTATGACAGGTACAGCTTGAAACGAGGTAATACAGTTTTGCTAATAATACGAAACAAATATAGGCACACACACAAATAGACGTTTCGATCGAAAGGCTTTTGTGAAGGTTCACTAACACATATAAATCAATGACGACAAGTAGTGACGGTACAACTTGCGTTCACATGATCAGTAAATTGGCAAAAATAATAGAAATTCTATCTATCCATCTATCCATTTTCTATCCATGTGTCATCTATCCATATAAAATATATCAATTTTCTCTCATTTCGGCCTTTTTGCTAGATATGTGAACACAGATTGTGCCGCCCCTACTTGTCGTCTTTGATTTATATATGTTAGTGAACCTTGATAAAGGCCTTTCGGTCTAAACGTCGATATGTGTGCTTGCCTATGTTTGTTTCGTATTTTTAGGAAAACTTTATTACCTCGTTTCAAACTTCACCTGTTGGACTTCAGTTTTGCGCAGTGAGTACATATTTTTGATTAAATCTGTATGAACCGTGTACTTGAATCACCGTATATAAACCTATGCGTAGCAATATCGATTAGACACAGGCGCGACTTCCAGATCTATACACTATTACTGATAATTATCTCCTCAATATCGATATAGTCAATCACGTTTAATAACTGAAATAAGATCACATACACATACAATCTTAAACTGTTCTAAATACACGCCTACTCAAGCAATTGGTTATGTCAGGGTATATATCCGTATGTATATACACAGCATTTTCTAACACATGTACTCGAACTCACATAAACACACTTCAAGGAACGAGCTCAAGCATACGCGCTCGTATACTCATTCACACAAGCATATTCGCACACACGCACACACTCGTATATACATACATTCATTCACAATCACATACAGTAGCACTAACGTATGCTCGTTCACATATAAGTACAAGTCATGTTTCTCTTTTCTACGTCCTTTAGGTATATGGGGAATACGGTGTGATGTCCGTATTTTTCATTAACCAACAGCATACCTAGGTATGATATGGTCAACTTCACTCTCGCCGGTATGACGTTCCTCGAAGACCTGGTACACATTTCTGTAGGCTGTGTTGACTTCGGAGTCGTTAATAATGTTTAAAATATCTTAACTTAACCTGGAAATTGAAAACTCACTCCAAATAATACATATGCAAATATCTTGAACTGCTTCAGATGGAGCAGGTAGGGCCAGATTCTGAGTCTTTAAACTCAGCAGAACGCACTTAGAAAACACAAATACATCGTGTCACAGTTTACGGCTTACGTGCAATATCTCCTCATTTCGATTCAAGTATTCAATTAAGATATTAATCTGTTGCCCGGGACATACTGACGTTCGTGGTAACGAGAAAGCAAACATACTTATATCCAATGCGCAAATAATTGTTGAATTTAAGATCCATAAGGGGGACGCACTGCAAGTTTTTGTGTGAGCGCCTGCAGGGGTGGACACTGAATTTGATTCAGAAAATCAAAATAGGTGATGTACGTAGGGAATGGGTGGAGTCATTAGAGAGAGCACAAATGCGAAACGAACGATCCGGCCAATTAGCTAGCCTCGCCACCACAACAGATGGTCAGCTTATAGACCGAGCAGACATACTCATTGCTCTTCGTGAAATCACACGACCAAAGGACTTGAGATGAATAAGCATGAGTCAATAACGAGAATGCGCCAGTTGGGAGTGAGTATGGGCGTGGTCCGTAGAGAACCCCTGACACATATTTCAAAAAGAGCAGTGAACCAACACAGAAACGGAACCATCATCCGTTATACCCTGAGAGATTGACTGAATCCGAGATCTGAGCACCTATGGACGTGTTCGGTGTGCGGAGATGATAATCAACATACCTAATACCTAATACACTGCATTTCAGAGATTTCAGTTGGGTGTGAAGCGGGGCACATGTGAAACCTGCTAAAAGAATATGTTTAACCAGTGAGTTATAGGAACAATTAGCATGCGTACATCCTAGTTAGAGTAATTTACTAAAGTAAACGTATGTAAATTGAAGTAAAGTAAAGCAATATGAATCATAGTAAAGTAAATTAATGTAAATTGAAGTAAAGTAAAGCAATATGAATTGTAGTAAAGTAAATTAATGCAAATTGAGTTAAAGATAAGCAATATGAATATTGCTTATTGCATGGACAGCCAAGAAAACTAATGCAGAGATTCTCATTGATGCTAGCTTAAAAGATCAATCATATCAAACATTAGTGGCAGACAGTCAAAGTTTCTAGGGATGGGCTGAGATAAACACAGCTTGAACAATTAATAACCACTAGAAAGATCAAAGGGAGACTAGATAGGGGTCGAATAAGAGAAAAGTTACTAGATTGGCTTGTACCGTGGCACGGTAGAAGCTCACCAAGCGAGCTTATTGACAACACAAGAGACAGAGAGTCGTGGAGAAACATAATCGCCTACGCCAGTCGGCATGCTACTTGATTGATTGATTGAATATGAATTATAGTAAAGTAAATTTTGATGAATTGAAGCAAAGTAATCATTGTTCATTTCTTCGAAACATATGGGTAATACTGTGTCAAACTCATATACATAATTGTTCATTTGTTTATAGATTAAATTAAATTTTATCTATAGATTAAATTGTACCCATTCATTGTAACCTTAGAAATCTGCCATTTATTGGGTTTATATAAGAGTTTAAGAGTATAAGCTCAGAAATATGGTAACTATACATTAATGGTATCGATGTCAATCATGGTCACTGTCCAAGACACAGAAAATAATGATTGCAACCTGTGAGATGAGATGTCTAAGGCAGATCGTTGGGTTCAAAAGAACAGACCGCATAAGAAACGATGCCATTAGAAATGTTTTTTGACGAACTGTACCAAGCATCAAATATGTAGAAAGACAACAGATTAAGTGGTTGGATCACCCTTATGAAAATGGAACCAGATCATATAACAGAAAAATATCTGGGTACAGAGCGAGAGGAAGACCTAGAGGAAGATGGATTGATAACATTAGAGACATTTTACAATAACATGGTATTAAGACAACAAATGCAGCACGTTTGGCATTAAAAGGAAGACTTATGCTCCACACAACGCTTCGCGGGATTTTTGGCTAGGATAAAACACGACACATCAATATTCATGTGCCATATTCCTTCCATAATGTAGTCTGTTTTGCATGTTTTCCTTATGGACGCTATGAACAATTCACAATTTGTGGACGAGGTGACCTGTCGACGTCAATGATTCTTGATTCCTCACTAAGAACTTGCATCACCGCACAAGACGCATTGCCTTAATGGTCTGTTTGTTATACTCGCAGTCTTATACTCGGTGTCCCAATCAGTTGTTCATTGTGGGTTCTTCTGGTCTTTCCATTGAGGATGCAATTTCTCCACTCTATCCTGATCACTCCGATATCTATCAATCTCTGAACATGTACATTGCCTCTTTTAGCACTCTCTAGCACCCTCGTTTGTAGTGTATCCATGACTGCTCTAATAAACATAAAACGGTTTATGTGCATCACTTTTGTCTTCCACTAGAGTGTTACCAGGCAATTCATCATCTTATTCGCTACCCCTTACTCTCACATTACATGTAGATCCGTATTATGCGTTGGCCGTTTTTAAGAAGCATCACACTCTTTCACTCTGAAATACCCTTTGTCCATCGTTGCCATTGGCGGGCCTTTTTATAGTTACCAGCAATCACGCCTGCCATGATTTGGGTTTGTATGCTATTATCTCTCTATATAGCCAACCAGCCCCAGTTCTTGTTACAATGTTGTTTAGGAGCCAACCAACCAACCCTCTTAAACATTGAATGTTCTTAACACGAGTTGATTTGGGTTTTTTAAAATCACTATTCATAGTATTCTCAATATACTTCTCAATATTTCATTTCCATGGAAGAAATTATAGTTGTCACTACTAAACTACGTGTCCATATTATACAGCCATACATTACTAATGGGAATTTCTTGCTCTCTGATTTCAATAGTCAACAACCAAAATGTATCGGGAATGCAATAGCGGATCTTAACCAATTTGGATGTGCTGAACACGAAAATGACATTTTAAAATGTTGAATGATTGGCTCTCTCTCTCTCTCTCTATATATATATATATATATATATATTAGATCTAGTTTTGATGTCCCTGCTGTAATCCTTCTCTTAATCTCTTCTAGATTCTTGATTTATTGATTACTTGAATTGTTTATTTTTGCTCCTAAATATTTGAACTTAGTCGTACTTTTTTTGGCTAAGTTTTTAGCTAACAATTACATAATTTTTCTGCAGTAGACTGATGTATCGTACCATTAGCGTAAAGATGACATCTTCGTTCTCTGGATTAGAAATCTGCCCTTGTACTAGAAAGATCTAGAAGGAGTTTGAGACTGAACGCTAACAAACACTCATGGTTGTTGATATGTTTTTGATATAAATTTGATAGTTATCACATAAATAATTATCAAAATTTTGAAATTAGTACTTTGGCCGTATTGTAAACAGACCAAACTGTCTCAATGATGTCAAGAGGGACGGCGTTTACTTGAGTACCCAAACATCTCAATTGTGTCAAGATGGAAGGTGTTTACTTGGGTACCGAATCATTTAAATGGTGACAAGAGGGACAGTGCCAAAACATCTCAATAATATCAAGAGGGACAGTGTTTACTTGAGTATGCAAACATCTCAATTGTGTCAAGAGGGACGGTGTTTACTTGATTACCCACATATCTCAATGGTGTCAAGAGGAACAGTATTTATTTGAGTACCCAAACATCTCAATAGTGTCAAGATCGACGGTGTTTACTGGAGTACCCAAACATCTCAATGGTGACAAAAAGGATAGTACCCAAACATCTCAATGGTGTCAATAGGGAGAGTGCTTACTTACTTGAGTAAAACCCTGGAGATATGGTAAAAATACTCAGACATCACAATGGTGTCAAGAGGCAAAGTGCTTACTTGACTAAAAAAAAATAATGCGTGTTGAACTATCTCTTAAATAACATTCCTGTGTAATATTCAATAACACCTTTAACAGGTGTTACAAATCTGACTACTTAAAGTAAACTGTTTTAAGCTACCATTAGTGAGGGTATGAGGTAGCCAAATATATAATGTAGAAAACATGATTATATTTTAAAAAATTAGAAAAACGCACCGCATAGGTACCGAGAAATTGAAATACAAGGTAAGAAACACACCATGTACTTCACATTATCAGTCTAAGAAATATTCGACGGTAAGAAACTAAAACGGTCCAGGTGTGAAGTGAAAACAAAATATATTTCATTAGACAGAACGAGGTGTTATGGGAAAATAACAGCAGAAAACTATATCTAGCTTCTTCAGGTGTGACTTCAGAGATACGTCTGGAAATTAAGGTCTGAAAAAGGTCTGAGATAGGTCTGAAATAGGTCTGAGATATGTCTGAAACTAAGTACTGACGTGAGACATCCAACAGCACTGAGGAGAAAGTAACTGAAGTCATCCATTCTATATATATATATACCGTTAAAAAAAAGAAACGCAAATATTTTGGAGCAAATTATCGACTGTGTCCACCTAGTCATTAACTTCTCGTGGTTATCTGAATTGTACTGACATTATGATTCGTGAGGTCATGAAAGAGGGCAAGGTAAAAAAAATGATGACAATAATTTGTGACAAGTTCATGAGAATCCCGTGACCACTTACTGTGCACAAATCTCTCTTACTATATTATTGAATGTTATAAAAGATTTACGATCCTCGAATAAATTCAGTTAAAAATTCAATGCACAAGTATGGGTCATCTCACTACAGAACAACGATACATCATCATTGACGCTTACAGACTGAACAATCACAAAATGTAGTGGTCAGACAATTTAATGTAGTTAGAAGCACTGTTAGTCGGATTTTAGAAACGATTTCAACAAGCTGAGTTAATGTCAGACCTGGTACACAGTGGAAGAGCCGGAGTAAAAACTTCTGCCCAAGATCGCTTCATACGGCTGCGTCACCTCAGTAATCGATTTGCATTTGTGTTCTCCACAGTCTAGTCAATGTCAGCAGTTCGTCGAATTTCAGATTAAACGGTCAGGAACCGGCTGCACGACGCTGGTCCTGTCTACAGGTCCTGTCTTTACGGATCGGCATAGCCAGAACCGACTGTAGTGGGCTAACCAACATCACTAATGGACAGTTGGGAATGCCTGGAGATGTGTTTGGTTTAGTTAAAGTCTGAAAGTTTATTCATGCATGATTTAATCAATAATTCCGTCAAATAAAACTGTAGTATACGTTTGAAATGTTGTTGTGTTTCTTTTTTGAACAGTATAATATGTAGAGTAGCATTGAACAAGATTTAAGAATCACTGTGAGGTGTAAGTATATCAAGACATTGGAGTTAGAGCGCGGAGTAGTATTAAACATTGTTCGAGAACACTTTTCAGCAGACACTATCAGACTGCACACTTGATGTAGTAAGAGGCAGGTCCTACAGAAAACATGGAATCTCATAGTGGAGACTATTCGAAAAAAATGTTGAAAACATGTAAAATGATAGTTCTGGGAATAATATTTAAGAAATGAAAATTTGAGGTTTCCTTACCTCACCAACAATAAACTCGCAATATTTTTAAAATATCAGCAACATTCCATACCTATTTGTGTTTATTTCCTTATTGCCCCGTGTTGCCCCAGCTTTCACATCTCCAGTGATTGTTCACAGATAATGCAAATTTCACTGAATATTGATAAGCAGTAAAATACTTTGTATTAACTCTTAGTTGCCGTGCTCCTTAGGGCGTTGAGACCATATGTCATGGGTATTTGGCCAACTGGGTGAAATGTGTGATTATTCTGTTTCACAATTTAAGGTTTTCCATGATTAAAATGTATTTTTACTGAATATTTAAACTGTATTATGTTCATGTATGCATAATATGTAAAAAAATATAACAAATGTGTATATTAATATTTCTATGGGAGTTGTATCCTTTTCTAGATGTTTTTTTGAAGGGAAAGGAGTTATATTTTTTTACAAAAACTGAATACAAAAATAAATTAAAGTTATATCAATACTGAATATTTCATTTAAGAAAGCGAATTAAAGTTCAACTAAATAAGAAAAAAATATGCCTTATGAAAATGCACACAAATGGTTTATTTACACAATTTTTTAAACAAAAACTGCTTTTATAAATTAACATAGACATAATTGTAGAATATCATACAAATCATATATGATCTTGAAAGTTTCAAGGATTCATCACAAAAACATTTGGTTTTAAAGAGGGAAACCCGTTAAAATAGTGAACACAAAAATGACAAAGATATTTGAGTCCTGTGTTGTAAAAAACAACAACAGCGTGTGATATAGGGTTAAGTGATTTAATATTCTTGTACAATATCTGGAGAAGATTTTTGTGAAAAGCAAGAGCGCATAGCATTAGAATGGAAATATCGAGATAGAGGAAGATCAAGACACAGAGGAAATCTAAGATGTAGGTGGATTAAAGGAGTTACAGACGATCTGAGACGGCAAATACAACAGCATATCTAAGGATCGTACTTGTGATAGTCCGTAGCTCGCTGGTTGAACACATTTCTAATTCTGTCCCTGGAATGCCTAGTCCTACTCATGCCACATTGAATATCAAATTCAATAGCATTATAGAAGCATCATCATCTATAGTAGTGTCTGTATTAACAAAAGCATATAAAATACAAAGAAGATAGTAATTATTGTAAAGACTTTATTTATAAGACCACCTATTACATTTTAAGGAATGCTTATAGACTGACATCTTTCATCCTTGATGGAACGTCAGCACAACCATAACATATGTAGAAAACAACGTACGCATGGGAGTGTTATAAACTTAACGGTTGGATAAGTGGATATTAACGGAGTTTGCAGTAGCTTATTGGAGATCTAGATACAGCGAAGCTGTAACTGTTTACTTATTGGAGATCTAGATACAGCAAAGCGGTGACTGTTTACTTATTGGAGATCTAGATACAGCAAAGCGGTGACTGTTTACTTATTGGAGATCTAGATAAAGCAAAGCGGTGACTGTTTACTTATTGGAGATCTAGATACAGCAAAGCGGTGACTGTTTACTTATTGGAGATCTAGATACAGCAAAGCGGTGACTGTTTACTTATTGGAGATCTAGATACAGCAAAGCGGTGACTGTTTACTTATTGGAGATCTAGATACAGCGAAGCGGTGGCTGTTTACTTATTAAGAACCTTGTCTTGTATTATAATATTATTCTCTTTAATTTTTAAAATATAAATTTCAAAATTTACTGCACATCCATGTATAGCCTATATGTATATATATACACATATACATTTCAGACAATTTTAAAATTGGTCGCACGGCAAAGTATTTATATATAGACACATCAGAAAACATAGCATATACTTAACGAATGTCCCAAATATTACATTCTGCAAGAAAAGTACCGAAAGAAACATCACTAGGAAAAAAAAAGAAATTCTACAGACCTCTGTAAGATTTACAGAACACAGTCAAGTTTATAGAGAAGACAAAACTTCAGATATAAAGATATTTGAAGTGAGAGAAAGAAGAAGAATTTCTCTTGTTAGGAAATATACCAACATCAATACGCAGAATTTATTACGAATATCTGAGAACTTGATAACTTAAATTGATGGCCTCCATCCAACCAGTTCAAGTGTGTAAATGAAAACATTACCGACATCTGATGGTTTATGCCAACCAGGCAACCTATTCAAATAACTGCTCTCGTTGCTCTGAAGTTCATTATTACTTTCGGAACCAGAAGCAAAAATGGAGATTTAAACAAACAGAAGTGTTTGCCGTTAGCGAATAAGAAGAGCTACTAGTTTGTGGGAAGAAAGCACGTGTTTGAAAAATGATCAGACTCCAGATATGAGTTTCCTTTATTCGTTTTGTTTAAAACATAACATGTGTTTGCTGCTCATGGCCAGGTCACACACAAAAAATGCAGTAAACATTTCATATGGAGTTTTTAAAAAAAATGGTTGCAAGAGTTGAGATTTCATACTAGCGTTAAAATCAGGCTACAAGATGAATCTTCAAGTATAAGAAGAACTATTTTTGGAGCCATTAAATTTATCCCAACCAAAGCAGGGTAACATAAACCGTCAAGTGATTTTTCTGTAGGAGATTAACATTCGGTAGTTAAATAAATAAAACTATATTTTATGGAGTCTAATTACTCAGGAAATGTTAAAAAAAGTATATTCAGAGAACTGAGTCGTAACAGTATTGAAATACAATTTTGGTCTTAGGCGTTGCAAACATCAACGTAATGAAGTGAAATCTTGAGTTCAGTTGCAATGTTTATGGTATGCAAGCAGGTGAATCGTCAATTAGATCAGCTAATAACCAACAAATATAGCGGCATATAAGAAAGGAAAACATTGATTGTAGCTACATATAGGCAGGAAAAACAATACTAACAACAACATATAAACATCTTTTGTAGTAGGAAATATGCAAAGGAAATAATACTTACAGCAGCATATAAACATCTTCTGTAATAGGAAATATGCATATGAAACAATAATTATAGCTACATGTAAGCAGGGCACAAAGTATAGAGGTATATCACTCTTAAGCCACATAGGAAAAACTATTTAGCAATATACTAGAGAGAAGGATGCGCGTATATATAGAACCACAGCTCAACAACATTAAATTGTGCTTTCGAAAAAATAAAAGCTGTACAGATGCAATATTCGTCCTCAGACAACTTTCTGAAAGATCGACAGAACATAACCAAGACTTATTTGGCTTTCGTGGACCCAGAGAAAGCATTTGACAGAGTGGATAGAGCACAACTATGGATAACACTACATACATGGAGTTTTCCAATATCTGATAAGCCTATGTCAGAGCATATACGCCAATAGTCAATGCGCAGTAAGAACGAGCACAGGTACATCCGATATTTTCCAAATTCACTCGGGAGTGAGACAGGGATGTGTAGTATCTTCATATTGTTCATAACATGTATAGATCACATCTGCAAAGTAGCAAAGATAGCGGAAGAAAACAATCTGATGGATAACTTTAACGAATTGCTATTTGCAGACGACCAAGCACTAATAGCATCATCAGAAGAGCAACTACAAAGACAAGTAAACAGAGTACATAAATCATGGCAAACCTTTAACATGAAGATAACTACAGAAAAGACCGAAGTAATGAAGATAGGAAGAATAGAAAGAAACACCAATATATATATTGAAAACAACAGATTAAACAAGTGACAGAAATCACATACATCGGAAGCAATATAACGACAGATGGTAAGAGCAGTAAAGCATACCAAGCCCTAGGGAAAATGACACCAATCTTCAGAAACAAAAATGTGGATTTAAACATCAAATTAACACTATTCAAAACGATTATTATGCCAACGTTATTAATCAATGCAAAACATGGATAACGACAGCGCAAGACAAGCGTAAACTGAAATTTCATGCTTACGTGGAATCCTAGGAATATCGCTAAGAGAAAGAATGAGAAATGAGGACATTAGACAAAGAACCGGCCCCATCCCAATCTTGGAATATATTCAGAGAAAACAGATTTGGTTTGCACACATCAGCAGACTATCATCAGACAGTATACCACAGCAAGCTATGCTACACAGTTACAGTTCAGCCAGACTTAGAGGCCGACCATGAAAATTATGGATCACCGAAGTAAAAGAGGCGACAAATTCCACAATATACTCAGCATACTCGACAACCGTCTCTAGAAAACTCTTCTACCCCTGACGCTGAAGGGCAACAAAGGGTTTATCGAATAGATAAATAGATAGATAGACAACAATCAATAACACGGGTATAACCACACATACAGCAATCAATGATACTGGTATAACAAAACTGATATCAGCCAATGATTCTGGTAAAATTACGACAATAACTATTAAGTGAGACTGCTGTAAACCTGTGTAACAATATTACTCATAGTAAAGCACAGGCTCGATCAGCTTTACAATGAACGTACAGACTATCAGACTATATAACACACTATATCAGACTATATAACAAACTATATCAGACTATATAACACACTATATCAGACTATATAACAAACTATATCAGACTATATAACAAACTATATCAGACTATATAACAAACTATATCAGACTATATAACAAACTATATCAGACTATATAACAAACTATATCAGACTATATAACAAACTATATCAGACTATATAACAAACTATATCAGACTATATAACAAACTATATCAGACTATATAACACACTATATCAGACTATATAACAAACTATATCAGACTATATAACACACTATATCAGACTATATAACAAACTATATTAGACTATATAACAAACTATATCAGACTATATAACAAACTATATCAGACTATATAACACACTATATCAGACTATATAACACACTATATCAGACTATATAACACACTATATCAGACTATATAACAAACTATATCAGACTATATAAGACTATCAGACTATATAAAACACTATATCAGACTATATAACAAACTATATCAGACTATATAACAAACTATATCAGACTATATAACAAACTATATCAGACTATATAACAAACTATATCAGACTATATAACAAACTATATTAGACTATATAACAAACTATATTAGACTATATAACACACTATATCAGACTATATAACACACTATATCAGACTATATAACAAACTATATTAGACTATATAACAAACTATATTAGACTATATAACAAACTATATCAGACTATATAACAAACTATATCAGACTATATAACAAACTATATCAGACTATATAACAAACTATATTAGACTATATAACAAACTATATCAGACTATATAACAAACTATATTAGACTATATAACAAACTATATCAGACTATATAACAAACTATATCAGACTATATAACAAACTATATCAGACTATATAACAAACTATATTAGACTATATAACAAACTATATTAGACTATATAACACACTATATCAGACTATATAACAAACTATATTAGACTATATAACAAACTATATCAGACTATATAACAAACTATATCAGACTATATAACAAACTATATCAGACTATATAACAAACTATATCAGACTATATAACAAACTATATCAGACTATATAACAAACTATATTAGACTATATAACAAACTATATTAGACTATATAACACACTATATCAGACTATATAACACACTATATCAGACTATATAACAAACTATATTAGACTATATAACAAACTATATTAGACTATATAACAAACTATATCAGACTATATAACAAACTATATCAGACTATATAACAAACTATATCAGACTATATAACAAACTATATTAGACTATATAACAAACTATATCAGACTATATAACAAACTATATTAGACTATATAACAAACTATATCAGACTATATAACAAACTATATCAGACTATATAACAAACTATATCAGACTATATAACAAACTATATTAGACTATATAACAAACTATATTAGACTATATAACACACTATATCAGACTATATAACAAACTATATTAGACTATATAACAAACTATATCAGACTATATAACAAACTATATTAGACTATATAACAAACTATATCAGACTATATAACAAACTATATCAGACTATATAACAAACTATATCAGACTATATAACAAACTATATTAGACTATATAACAAACTATATTAGACTATATAACAAACTATATTAGACTATATAACAAACTATATCAGACTATATAACAAACTATATCAGACTATATAACAAACTATATCAGACTATATAACAAACTATATTAGACTATATAACAAACTATATCAGACTATATAACAAACTATATTAGACTATATAACAAACTATATCAGACTATATAACAAACTATATCAGACTATATAACAAACTATATCAGACTATATAACAAACTATATTAGACTATATAACAAACTATATTAGACTATATAACACACTATATCAGACTATATAACAAACTATATTAGACTATATAACAAACTATATCAGACTATATAACAAACTATATTAGACTATATAACAAACTATATCAGACTATATAACAAACTATATCAGACTATATAACAAACTATATCAGACTATATAACAAACTATATTAGACTATATAACAAACTATATTAGACTATATAACACACTATATCAGACTATATAACACACTATATCAGACTATATAACAAACTATATTAGACTATATAACAAACTATATTAGACTATATAACAAACTATATCAGACTATATAACAAACTATATCAGACTATATAACAAACTATATCAGACTATATAACAAACTATATTAGACTATATAACAAACTATATCAGACTATATAACAAACTATATTAGACTATATAACAAACTATATCAGACTATATAACAAACTATATCAGACTATATAACAAACTATATCAGACTATATAACAAACTATATTAGACTATATAACAAACTATATTAGACTATATAACAAACTATATCAGACTATATAACAAACTATATCAGACTATATAACACACTATATCAGACTATATAACACACTATAAACAGAGTATTGCAAGGAGCTGTATAACTGCAAGTGTAATCCTGACTACACGATATTACAGAATTCTGAACTAAACAACAGAGAAATAGGAAATGCAGACATTCTAGTAGATGAAATAAAAGAGGCCATACGAACATTGAAATGAGGGAAGTCACCTGGTGTAGACAACATTCCAGCAGAATTGTTGAAATACGGGGGAATTAATGTGGTAAATATTATGACCAAAATATGCCAAAATATATGGAACACAAAACAATGGCCTACTGATTGGACAAAATCACTAATAATACCAATTCCCAAGAAAGGAAATTTGAAAGTGTGTACAAATTACAGAACAATTAGCCTTATAACACACCCCAGTAAAGTGATGCTCAAAATACTACTTAACAGAATAAAACACAAGTCGGAAGAAATAATTACAGAAGAACAAGCTGGCTTCAGAGCAAACAGAAGCACTGTTGAACAAATATTTAACATCCGAACACTAATCGAAAAACATATTCAGCACCAACTTGATCTATACCACAACTTCATTGACTTTACAAAGGCCTTTGAGCGTGTAATTGGCATGATGGTCTGTGGCACATACTGAGGAAATGTAATTTTGTCACCACAATTATAGACATTATTGAAGCTCCGTACGAAAATGCAAATAGTGCTGTCTTGTCACACAATACAATTGGCGAGTTCTTCAAAACAACTGTGGGAGTTCGACAGGGATGCATAATGTCCCCAGTACTTTTTAACATATACTTAGAGCACATCATACAAGAGACATTACATGACTACAACACGTCTATATCGATCGGAGGTCGCCCTATTTGCAACTTGCGTTTCGCTGATGATATTGATCTTATAGCTGGGTCAGAACAATCATTGCAAGAATTAACATCAAAGTTAGAAAAAGTTACCAGCAAGTACGGAATGGAAATCAATTCAGATAAGAGCAAAATCTTGGTAAACAGCAGAGACACTGAAAACCAGACTAATATTATGATGAATGGACACAAGCTTGAAGAGGTGAATACCTTCAAATACCTCGGATCCAGTATATGCAGCGATGGTAAATGCAAAGCAGAACTAAAAATAAGGCTGGAGATGGCTTTAGCGTCCTTGTCAAGGCTAACTGTGATTTGGAAAAAGCAACATCAGTGTTGGAGTGAAAATCAAACTGTATAGGTCGCTGGTGCTTTCTGTTGTGTTGTATGGTTGTGAGAGTTGGACACTCACTGCGGACATGGAGAGAAGATTACAGGCTTTCGAGTATAAATGCTACAGACTAATTCTACGAATTTCCTATAGGGAACATAAGACCAATGTAAGAAATAAAGTAGAGATGTGTGCAGGTGTCCAGGAGCTATTGCTTTCAATTGTGAAACGACGAAAACTAGCATGGTTCAGACATGTATGCAGGCACGATTCCTTGTCAAAAACAATACTGCAGGGAACTGTCGAGGGTGGAAGAAGCAGATGAGGACACATAAAGACATGGACAGACAACATCAAGGAATGGACAGGGCTAGATATTTCCACACTCATCCGCATCGCTGAGGATAGAATTCGCTGGAGGACTCTGTGTGCTGAAGCATCCAATGTGAAGCATCCACCCATCCATACCCCTACGACCCTGAAGGGTTATGGGGTTTTATTGATATTATTGATTGATATCAGACTATATAACAAACTATATCAGACTATACAACACACTATATCAGACTATATAACAAACTATATCAGACTATATAACAAACTATATCAGACTATATAAGACTATCAGACGAGAAGGGTATGGTTAGAAGTAATACAAATACCCGGTAACAGTATACAAGATAGTTTCAATGTCAACAATAACATTATCATCATCGTTATTTTGATATCGTTGCACCCCGTGATATTCAGATTACTGCACTAAGATCTTACACCACAGGCGATAGAGCTTGTACACCTTTGATAATCGCTATATACTGCAGTTTTGTACTCTTAAGCCATTTGATCTTAATACGGACCATTCAATTATTTAGATTTGGGAGGGGGGGGGGGAGCGGCGCCTTTGTTGTGTTGTCGTGCATCTTGTTTTCAGGCGTAGTTGTTTTTCTTTCGTTCTCATTTCCCATATTTTGTTTAACTTGCGTCTCTATGACAATAGTGGTGTACGTCATTGGTTACCTTGGATGTTTCTGCTGTTAAATGTCTGCCTTCTAATCTTCTAATGCTTTTGTGATAGTGCCAATATTTTTTACTGTTTGTTCACAGTTTGTCTTGTATTTTCTTGAAAAATATTTCAAAGTCGAAACGTTGACATTGTCTTGTATACTGTAATTTGTATTTTTTCCATACCCATACCCTATAATCTGTGTGTTCTTCTAAAGATGACTGACCTTGTGTGTGCTGTACGTAAATACTATTGGCAAAATTACAGACAACAACCAAGGACACTGATATTATTCAATGATGCTGGTAAAGCCACACAGTCAACAATCAGTGGTACAGAAATACCAACACTGATAAAAGTCAATATTACTGGTATAACAAAACTGATAAGAATTAACGACACTGATTCGTCTATCCGAGTGTCTTTATAACTAGCTAGCTGCTTTTTGTGTGTTTACCTGACTACATGTCTGTCCATCTGTAGACCTGCCTGTCTGTCTGTCTACCTGTCTATGTTCCTTCACCATCTAAAAAGATAGATCAGAAAAAAAACCCCGGGCTCTCTAGTTCCAGCGATATAACGCTGCTGTGTTATTCTTGTCTACTAGTTCCAGCGATATAATGCTGATGTATAATTCTTGCCCACGAGTTCCAGCGATATAATGCTGATGTGTAATTCTTGTCCAGTAGTTCCAGCGATATAATGCTGATGTGTAATTCTTGCCCACTAGTTCCAGCGATATAATGCTGATGTGTAATTCTTGTCCAGTAGTTCCAGCGATATAATGCTGATGTGTAATTCTTGCCCACGAGTTCCAGCGATATAATGCTGATGTGTAATTCTTGCCCACGAGTTCCAGCGATATAATGCTGATGTGTAATTCTTGTCCAGTAGTTCCAGCGATATAATGCTGATGTGTAATTCTTGCTCACGAGTTCCAGCGATATAATGCTGATGTGTAATTCTTGTCCACTAGTTCCAGCGATATAATGCTGATGTGTAATTCTTGGCCACGAGTTCCAGCGATATAATGCTGATGTGTAATTTTCCCACGTGTTCCAGCGATATAATGCTGGTGTGTAATTTTTGCCCATAATTCCAGCGATATAATGCTGATGTGTAATTTTCCCACGTGTTCCAGCGATATAATGCTGGTGTGTAATTTTTGCCCATAATTCCAGCGATATAATGCTGGTGTGTAATTTTTGCCCATGAGTTCCAGCGATATAATGCTGGTGTGTAATTTTTGCCCACGGCTTAGATTTCTAGCTATATCATCCTTAATTATTGTACAAAGAGTTACTTTTGTCTTCAATCACTTCACAAATTTAAAGTGCTGTACCGAAAGTCACAAATATCGCAGCTGCTGTTATAAACCGATACAAATCGCGCACACTCGCTGTTTAAATAAGAATGTAAAACGACATCGCTGGTACCACAGGAATCGTTGAAGATTATAATACAGCCTGTGTTTGACTAGAATAAAACAGGTAATATCTGCGTTTTAAGAAAACCCGTTTATTATAAAGATGAGGACAATCTTCTAAAACACGCACTCTGACACTGCTATTTTGCACTGTCACTGACACATGACATGCGGCTATGGATGTATTCGATATTTTCAGAGACAACTTTCTCTTGCTCAATTGATGAACCATTTCATCCTTTTTTATATTGTCACTTCGTCCCAGCATCGATCTATTTAAACCCATCGTTCATACTACTCCCCCTTTTTAAGTAGGGTATATAATATGTATAATTTACACATCTTGGTCAAAATTACACGATTTACGATAAACACTTGACACGCCAAGTTCTCCTAGATCGTGACAGACAAATATATGTGCGATATTGACTTTTCGTGTGCATTCTGAGACTAATGGTAAGGTCAAGTGTATTCAGAATTAAAATAGACAATGATAGTGTTATACCCACATTAACCACAGTCAATGAATTGTTATACCCACATTAACCACAGTAAATTATACTGTTATACCCACATTAACCACAGTCAATGAATTGTTATACCCACATGAACCACAGTCAATGATACTGTTATACCAACATTAACCACAGTCAATGAATTGTTATACCCACATTAATCACAGTCAATGATACTGTTATACCCACATTAACCACAGTCAATGATACTGTTATACCCACATTAACCACAGTCAATGAATTGTTATACCCACATTAACCACGGTCAATGATACTGTTATACCCACATTAACCACAGTCAATGAATTGTTATACCCACATTAACCACAGTCAATGATACTGTTATACCAACATTAACCACAGTCAATGAATTGTTATACCCACATTAATCACAGTCAATGAATTGTTATACCCACATTTACCACAGTCAATGAATTTTTATACCCACATTTAACACAGTCAATGAATTGTTATACCCACATTTAACACAGTCAATGAATTGTTATACCCACATTTACCACAGTCAATGATACTGTTATACTCACAGGCTTGGGCATATTTCCGTCTTTCCAGAAGATATTATTATTGTTGTGCTATAAGAAATATAATATACGATCCGTGGCGATGATGAATGTGACTTACACAACAAGACCAACCTGAGCCACAAAATGTGTTCCACGGTATGTACAATGAATCACATGCCCTCTTGTACCATCGTGTGCTGCTGTGTGTTATATTGTATCCATTGAAATACTATCATGTTTTCTTTTGCCTTAATATTATGATTATCTTCAGCTTTTACCCTCATATTCCTAGTCCGTATCAATGGTAAACACAAATCAATGATTTTCTACTAGCCATATGGCGTAACCTGAGTATAATGAGGTCACTTCTCTACTCCTTTTCCTTTTTCTCCTCTATAGTCAAACTGATTATAGTAGTGATAGTTATGTTACTACAGCAACAGCTAATAGTAGGACTAACAAGTCTTAAGATAGTATATCGTCATACTGACATGAATAGATAAAACTACGGTCTCGGGAAACAATCTGACATTGGAAATGAGAGGGTTGGAGTAACACAGTGACAACGTACAAATTAACGGAAATATATACACGTGTTATCAATATTTATAAATAAAACATACTAACAACAAGTCAACGGTGGACGACGTTTCGACTAAAAGCCATCATCAGGACGAAAGACACAGACACACAAGCAATATAACATAAGAAAGCACATCTGGTGTGACGATAGTAGGAGGAAGAGATTAGAGTGAGGTATGAAAACATGCCACTGGACAGATAAAGATAGGGCAGCGATTTTATTACGCTACACAATTGAATCCATGCAGCACTAGGAAAGCGGTTAAATTGTCGTTCCAGAGCGCGGGTACAAACTAAAAAACAGGGACCAAATAACCGTAACTAAGCAAAAAATTAAGACTATAGAAAACAGTCACTCTCTAAAATCGTATCATCGTCTTTACGGTCTGAAATGCGTAGCAGCAATACAACGCCCAGAACACACACTACAGGATTGTTCAAGTTTCAGATAATACAGGACTGTCCAAGTTTCACATAATACAGGACTGTCCAAGTTTCACATAATACAGGGTTGTTCAAGTTTCACATAATACAGGACTGTCCAAGTTTCACATAATACAGGGCTGTCCAAGTTTCACATAATACAGGACTGTCCAAGTTTCACATAATACAGGGTTGTTCAAGTTTCAGATAATACAGGACTGTCCAAGTTTCACATAATACAGGACTGTCCAAGTTTCACATAATACAGGGTTGTTCAAGTTTCACATAATACAGGACTGTCCAAGTTTCACATAATACAGGGCTGTCCAAGTTTCACATAATACAGGACTGTCCAAGTTTCACATAATACAGGGTTGTTCAAGTTTCAGATAATACAGGACTGTCCAAGTTTCACATAATACAGGACTGTCCAAGTTTCACATAATACAGGGTTGTTCAAGTTTCACATAATACAGGACTGTCCAAGTTTCACATAATACAGGGCTGTCCAAGTTTCACATAATACAGGACTGTCCAAGTTTCACATAATACAGGACTGTCCAAGTTTCATATAGTACAGCACTGTTCCAATTTCACATTTTTGATTTTATAAAATTAGTTGAACATTTAGAGATCTTGGATTTTCTAAATTTGTAAAACCAAAACAAATTATGCTGTTGTATATATCCCGTAATGAACGAGCACCAGGTCTAATGATCTACCATTATTAACATCAGTACTATGATTATTATCATCAACAAATACATAATCATCATCGTTATATTCATTGTTATATTCATTGTTATATTCATCGTTATATTCATTGTTATATTCATTGTTATATTCATTGTTATATTCATTGTTATATTCATCGTTATATTCATCGTTATATTCATTGTTATATTCATCGTTATATTCATCGTTATATTCATCGTTATATTCATTGTTATCGCCACCGTCGTTGTCAGTATCTTCATCATAATTACAATCATAACCCAAAACCACCATTATGGTCACCACCACCACCGTCATTATCATCACCACCATTATCACCACCACTACCACCATTATCACCACCACCATTATCACCAACACCATTATCACCACCACTACCACCACTACCACCATTATCACCACCACCACCACCATTATCACCACCACCACCATTATCACCACCACCACCATTATCACCACCACTACCACCATTATCATCATCACCACCACCATTATCATAATCATCATTATTATCATCGACATAATTATTATCATCATAATCATGATAATCATCATCATTCAGATTAGTAAATACAAAAGTATTTCTGTATTTGTAATCTGTTTCTGATTTCCTTCTCTTTCATACGTTAACTTTACTCCGGTGTTCTGTTTCTGATTTCCTTCTATTTCATACGTTAACTTTACTCCGGTGTTCTATGGTTGAAATCCTCCAATGTCCTGTATTTCCTCTGCAGATATGTTCTAATTTTCTCAGTACTTCATATTCTATGCTTACTTTCCCCCTTGATGTTCTCGGCTTTCTGAATCATCGCTCCATGATCAGAATCTCCATCACCCAAAGCATACTAAAAATGAATATGTTACTCTACAGGACAAAGTAATTTTAAAACGTTTGCAAAAACGAACACTGGTTCTCAACGTAAATCAGTGATTGGAAATCAAAATTGGAGACGTCCAACACTAGACTAGACAGTCATTGATCAGAAACTTCCCAAGTTTTTAGCAAGTAGAAACATCTCAAGTTCCCATAAAGCAGAAACTATCCAAGTTCTTATCGAGCAGAATGTAAGCTATTGAGATGTGTTTTTGTGAAGAGTAATGAAAATATGGACAGCTAATACAACTAATATAGAAGTCTTTAGAGATGCTGGGGTAAAGCTAATGTAGAAGTCCTCAAAGATACTGGGTAGAACTAATGTAGTGGCCCTCAGAGATGTTGGGGAAGAACTACTGTAGAGGTTTCTCAGAGATGTTGGGTAGAACTAGTGTAGAGGCCCTCAGAGATGTTGGGGACGAACTAATGTAGAGGTCCTCAGCAAATCTGGAGTAAAACTGATCTTAAACAATCTTCAGAGTTACTGGCAAAGTTTAGAAAAAATTAGAATAAAATATCTACTATATAGGGCACATAATGAGAGGAGCAACCCATGAACATTTAGTAGGCACCAGAAAGATCAAGGGGAGAAGAGAAATTGCTGCATGGTTTGTGACCGTAACGTGAGAGAATGTCATCATCTGAACTTGTTAACAAAATAGGGCCTAAGCGATAAAGAATTGTGGAGAAACATGATTGCCGTGATTTTCATTGGTCTGTATGATTATACTTTGTGTGATAGAGAATGAACAGCAAGGGAATAGTCAAATAAGTCGTTACAGAAGGCTCAATTTCCCATTAGCAAATATGTCTTATAGTGATTTCCGAAGTCATGCTTGTCTGAGACCGCCAGAAGTAGAAGACCTCTGTACATAATTAATTAGGACTTATTCGTTACGTTTTTATTATTGTCGCTATTTTCTGTGGTCACTAATTATATACTCGGTGTCGAGTGAACAAAATAGCCAAACCTACCAACAAAATTCACGACATTAATCAAAATAGGCCTTTCAGGTCATGTTTACATTTTCTGAAGAAAGGTCTTATAGCACTGTCCTAGGTGACTGCTTCATCATTTAGCCAGGGAGATCTCTAACTATTATAATGATACGATATTACATAATGAAAGGAAAATCCGACTGTCATGCACGCGTGAAAACAGACTACCTTATGACAGACATGCACATACACATCACCAGTTGGTACTGACATAATCATGATTACATTATCACACGATACAATCTGTATATCATGCCAATATTTTCTAGTTCAGGTAAACATAATCTTCACATTTACCTTGAATTTAAATGAGAAAAAAACATAGATTGAAAAAAATATGGAGCCAGGTAGAACTGATATTAATGTAATCTTCTGTGACTTCCAAAAATCGTTCTTCCTTATCGTTCTTAACTCGGTCATATTGAATGTTGTTATAAACTCGGTCATATTGAATGTCGTTCTTAACTCGGTCATATTGAATGTCGTTCTTAACTAGGTCATACTGAATGTCGGTCATATTGAATGTCGTTCTTAACTCGGTCATATTGAATGTCGTTCTTAACTCGGTCATATTCAATGTCGTTCTTAACTCGGTCATATTGAATGATGAACAAATCTGTTTTTCTCAAACATCACACATCCCAATGGGTCTTCTTTCATTCCTCTTGAAACATCACACACCTCCTTATGTCGTCCCGCTGAAACATCACAAATATCCTTAAGTTTTCCCTCATTTCTCTCAAAAATGACACATCACTGGGAGTCGACTCTCATTCATGTGAAACATCACATTATCACAATCGGAATGCATATGAACTTTTCTTCAGAACGCATATTCTCTCTAAAACTTATTTTTCTTTATGTATGTACTGATCTTGTGATGAATCTAGGCGAGTTGATCAGCCGCAGTGAGGGACAAGTCGAAACAATCTGAGATATCTCTTATCCATCGTCGTCTTGGGTAGCACTTACCCCTATTACTAGCTACACATGTTTTATTAATTTTCCAATTCTGTTATGTTTCTTTATATGGCCACATCATCTCAGCTTTCCTATTATAATGTCGTTTAAAAGTCAGCCATCATCAACGTTTCATGTTCTTATCACTTGTTGATTCTTTTAATTTGCTGCCCATGGTGTTTTCAGAATATTTATGTAGCACTTTATTTCGAAGATATCTACTCTCTTTACCACTGATTCATTGAGCATATTTCAGAGTCGCTTTAAAATATACTATAAATATGTTTGCTCTAATCATATATACTGTTCCAAAAAAGGTACGTACCTTTTTTTTTGAAGTTACCTTTATAATAGATATTCGCTGATTGGACATATATTATCGATATCTAAATGCTGATGAGTAATTCTACTCTTGTCAGTGCAATGCCATTCTTAAAACAGTTCAGGTCTTCTGAAAGTGACTTACTGATTCACACAATATGATTACAACATGTAATAAAAGAAGCAGTTGGTCCATCAAGACATCCAAGGATACCCTATTGTAAGCATCATCAAGACCTATTGCGACTGCATATGTCTCCATGTGCGAATCGAATCCATTAATAACATCCTATTCAAAGATGGCTGCATTCTGCCATGTCTTCTTTCTTGGGCGATACCCATCTAACAATGTCGGTAAACACTTATTTCTCTGAAGATGACTCAATACCTTCCAGGCCACATTTTTTTTCCAAAAGCTTGCCTATCGTATATTCTAATTTCCTTCCTAATTTCCTGTGCCTTCCTAATTTCTTAAACTATAATTATCATATGTTTACGAAAAATAAACGTTCCAGAAGACTGGCTTTTAAGAATTATATCAAGAAGTTTGGTTTTTTTCGGCCATGTGACGATACAGGATTGCATGGAGAAAGTGTTGTTGGAAGTTGCGATTGAAGACAGTGAAGGCAGAGCTCGACCAAGACGTCGTTGGGCAAGAGATATTCAAGAATGCATGCACATATCGTTAAATGATGTGGGACAACTTGCCAGAGACGGCGGGGTTTTCAGGAGATTCATAAGGAAGACTTGTTGTTGTTTGTCCATCACAAGTGATGATGTTGATTTGTTACATCCACTTTTGAAAATTTAATTAGAGTTCTGTCCTTGATTATAAGATGGTAGATGGCTAATGAGGACGACTACGTTCTGGAAATAAGACGTCCCATGGCAACATAACATAGAGAGTAGCGACGTATCTCTTATTTGTGTGAAATAACGAATTGTGTATCGTCTTATTTTGTGATCCAGTTATGCAGACGTTAAGGATAAAGCTGATGGAAAAAAATTGTCTAATGATTTATTCACAGTAGTTATCAAAAGCAATCGCCTGCGGTAACTTGCACGTGCTGTACACAGTTTGTGCTTAAATAATCAATATCCAGTCCATGACCTGGTTTAATTCTCGACTGATGAAGAACATTGGCTGCTTCAAAATATGATGTAACGGTTCGTGAGTGGCACATGATTCTGCAACGCTGTTTCACATCATCGTGGTCATTTTTTGAGAGAAATAGAAGTTATGGTCACACAGAAGTAGCTAGTAGAAATATGAATATCACATATTACATTGGTAATCAGTCACAAAACGATTTGAACATACACACACACACATCGAGAGAGAGAGAGAGAGAGAGAGAGAAAGAGTGAGAGAGAGAGCAAGAGAGATTGAACGAGGGAGATATTGTTTGAATCAACTGCGAAACTTCATTAAAAAAATATATGAAGCATATTTTGGATAGCATCTCTCTGTTACAAGATGTTCAATTGTAGCCTCACTTTTATTGTAGCCTCACGCGAGACCAGTATAACGTGAGCGATCAGACTTCCTCTGCACTAGAAACACAACTTAGTTCGTGTGAGATGAGATTGTGAAAATATCTAATAATCAAGTTTGTATATTACGGAAAAAGAGAGAAGTAATTTCAAAGATTCACACCTCACATCTTCTTGAGAAATTAGAACACAACATTAAGTACTGCGAAGCAAGTAGTTTGTACATCCATCACTCTCAGCATTAAGTACTGGGAATAAAGTAGTTGGTACATCTATTACTCTCAACATTGAGTACTGGGAACAAAGTAGTTGGTACATCTATCACTCTCAACATTGAGTACTGGGAACAAAGTAGTTGGTACATCTACCACTCTCAACATTGAGTACTGGGAACAAAGTAGTTGGTACATCTATCATTCTCAACATTGAGTACTGGGAACAAAGTTGTTGGTACATCTACCACTCTCAACATTGAGTACTGGGAACAAAGTAGTTGGTACATCTAACACTCTCAACATTGAGTACTGGGAACAAAGTAGTTGGTACATCTAACACTCTCAACATTGAGTACTGGGAAGCAAGTAGTTGGTACATCCAACCTTCCCCACCCCCAAATCCTCTAAAAGGATTTCTCACACAAACAAGGTGACTACTAATTTTCTGTTTAAGTACCGCACCCATCTCTTACAGAAGAAGTATCTACACCCTTGCTACTAAACTAATCCATATACCACGGAAGCTGATAGTCAAAATCCACTATTAGATCTGATAACAATAAATAATTACAGCATCGAATAATGAAACCATGTGAAAATGGCAATCTTTCAATGTGGCATATTCATACACAATATGTTATATTAATACACATATGGCCCATTCATACACCGTAGGAACAATTTATACACAATATAGCACATTCATACACAATATGGCACAGTGATACACAATGTGGCACAGTGATACACAATGTGGCATATTGATACACAATATGTCATATTCATACACAAATGTTATATTCATACACAATATGTCATTTTCATACACAAATGTTATATTCATACACAATATGTCATTTTCAAACACATTATGATATGTCATATTCATACACAATATGTCATATTCATACAAAATATGTTATATGCATACACAATATGTCATATTCATACACAAATGTTATATTCATACACAAATGTTATATTCATACACAATATGTTATATTCATACACAATATATTAAATTCATTCACAATATGGCACATTAATACACAATATGGCACAGTGATACAAATGTGGCATATTCATATACCGTATGAACAATTCATACACGACACGGCACATTCATACACAATACGGCACAATTATTCAACTTTCGTTACTACAAGTTTTCCTTTTAACAAGTGCTGACAGACATTTCAATGGGCCCTGGAAATAAAGCTTACTTTGATTATAGCAGTGGCAACGACTTGTGCAGGAAAACAGTTTTTAATTGTAAGTTCCATAAAAAAAATAATTCAACAGAAGTTTACAAATATTTCACCTGCTACCAGTGGACCATTAACAGAAGTAGTGGGACCAAAGACCATGACGAACTATTGGAAATTTAGGTATTGATTAGCATCAGCATCTGTTACAATGGACAGGGAAAAAATGTCATCGATAAATATTATTTAAAAGTGAGTCAAAAAATATGGGTTTTTCAGAAAACAAATGAAGTATATCTTTATAAGATGGCAATACTGATATAGTCTTGGCAAACTCCACGATAGCCACATATACATAACACAAGGCGTACCAAACAAAAATGTTAAGAGAAACTAGAACGAACGCTTTTCACACAAAATGTGTAACAACAAAGAAAGAACAATAATAGTTGCCAGATAGTTGGCGTTGTTTATTGCTAAATGTTAGATACACATTGGCTAAACGAATAAAAATTGTATAAACATTACTCAACCAATAATCACATTTTCTTTAATTCAGTGACTCGCAGTTAAAAGGTGTAATTCTACTCACTGCATCATCATCATCAAGTGTCGCCTACGCAACGAAGACTGGCTGCAATAGATCTCCAACATCCCCTGTCTCTTGATTTGGTGGTACACTCTACCAGACTGTAACCTGTCCATCTTGTGATGTTACTCTCCCACTTGTATCTCTGCCTACCTCTTGCACACTTCCTTATGACTTTACCCTCCAGTAAGGTCTTCAATAAGGTGTCATGTGTCCAAAATGTTTCTTTTAATGTGTCCAAAATATGTTATTTGCCTGATCTTTATTTCTCTTAGTAATTCTTTCTTTATATTAAGTCTTCAAATGTCTTCAAGAAATAGTCATAGATGGAAAAGACATCAGGCTGATTAGAAATATATATTGGGAACAAACTGCATCAATAAGGTGTGAAAACAGCTACTCTCCATACATAGAAATAAGAAGATGGGTAAGACAAGGATGCATTTTATCACCAAGCCTATTTAATATCTACACAGAGAATATCTTAAAAAATATAGAAGAAACACCAGGACTCAAGATCAATGGGAAAATAATAACCAACATTAGATATGCAGATGACACTGTTCTTTTAGCAGAAAGTGAACATGAACTACAAAGACTAATAGATCAAGTCAATAAATCAAGTAATGATTATGGACTGGATATAAACATTCAAAAAACAAAAACCATGATAATCAGCAAAGACACAGAAGAACAGGAGATAAACATAAACATACAGGGAGAGAAACTACAACAAGTAAAACAGTATCAATATCTTGGACACATAGTCACAAATGATGGCAGATGTGAAACAGAAGTTAAAAGGAGAATAGGAATGGCTAAAAGTACCTTCAATGACATGAGGAAATTATTTATATCTAAACAAATTACAAACAAGTTAAAAATGAGAATTATAAAATGCTACATCTATTCCATATTAATGTATGGCTCAGAAACATGGACACTAAATAAACAATTAGAAGACAAAATTGATGCCTTTGAGATGTGGGTATATAGAAGAATAGGGAGAACATCATGGAAAGAGAAGAAAAGAAATAAAGAGGTGCTAAAGACACTTAATATGAAGAAAGAACTACTAAGAGAAATAAAGATCAGGTAAATAAAATACTTTGGACACATTAAAAGACATGACACCCTATTGAAGACCTTACTTGAGGGTAAAGTCAAAGGGAAGCGAGCAAGAGGTAGGCAGAAATCCAAGTGGGAGAGTAACATTACACGATGGACAGGTTACAGTCTAGCAGAGTGCACCACCAAGACAAGAGACAGGAGATGTTGGAGATACGTTGCAGCCAACCTTCGTTGCGGAGACGGCACTTGATGATGATTATTAAGTGTTTTTAGTACCTCTTTATTTTTTATTTTATTTTTCCATGATGTTGTCCCTATTCTCCTATACACCCACATCTCGAAGGCATCAATTCTGTCTTCTAATTGTTTATTTAGACTAACTATAACTTGATAAGTCACTGATGGTGCATTACACCGAATAATTCAATGTTTGCAGTCCTGATGGAACAGTTAGAAGCCAAGCGATGTAAACGAAAGGCACCTGCATAGTTAGTTAACCTCAAATCTAGTTAACCTCAGATCTAGTTAACGTCAGATCTAGTTAACCTCAGATCTAGTTAACCTCAGATCTAGTTAACCTCAGATCTAGTTAACCTCAGATCTAGTTAACCTCAGATCTAGTTAACCTCAGATCTAGTTAACCTCAGATCTAGTTAACCTCAGATGTGTCCTGCATATTCTGCTCTCGCCTGTGCGGATCAAGAATTAGTAAAACCAATCGCGAGAAAAACTGCAACTTGTAGTAATCATACTCCATTTCAAATTGTATACTGCCCAGCTTCCTGATAATCTGCAAAAGATGATGGAAAAAATTAACCTCTAATAGCAATTTATGAAAAAAATATCCTCTAATTTTCCCAAAAAGGAGGATTGGCACAGCACACAACAAGCAGGAATGCCCTTTTTATTTAGGTAAACTCACATCACACTTTAAGGGAGAAATATATACGGCTCTGGATATGCGTATGAGTGCGTGTGTTGTGTGTGTACATGCGTGCGCATGTATATGTGCATGTGTGTTCGTGCGCGCTCGTGCGTGCGTGTGTGTACGTGCACGCGTGTTTGTTTACCGGTATCATTCTGTGTTCCAGGGAAATATAGCCGCTGTGTCCTTACTATTCTCTTTCATGATTGATTTCCTGATTTCTCTTTCTTCCATCGCGATTTATTTTCGAGCAACCCCACCGGATTTCTTACGCTTTGCTCCTGATTTCTTTCTTTTAGTATACCCACCTCCTACACACATGTACCTCAGGTAACACGTACTTGTTGACATTGCAACTTATTTTCTACCTGTTGTCAGGAAAACTTCATTGAGCACAACATGATCGCATATTCACTTGTATGAAATTTACATATTTTTTTTGACAAATTACATCAGCACTTTGTTGTTCTTGCATATACTTCCTTCCATTAATGTTAGACGCTTTGTGTGGGCCATCTAGTCTGTTTATTATTCTTTATTCAATATGTATACACGTGTTTGAAATCTATCATATGTAATATATATTCATCAATTAAACTGAGAGAGTTCTTGGAAGCTAATAGAACCAATCCTGATGTATGGAAGTGAATCGTGGACACTAAGCAGAACAGTGAAATATTATATTGAGGTAACAGAGGTGTGGTTTTATAGAAGAATGTTAAGAACACCATGAGTGTGTGTGTCATGTGACTTATTCTTTCCAGAACCTAATCTTCAATACGTTGAGATACGGTTTGGAAAGAACACAATGGACAGGTAAAAAGCGTATTAAAGATATATTGAAAGCAGTTAATTCAAAAAGGGAGCTGCTTGTCTGCACCAGAAAGAGACAGTCCACATATTTTGGACACATCAAGAGAAGAGGAAAGATGGAACACATTGTAACAACAGGCAAGTTGACGAACAAGAGAGGTAGGGGAAGACGAAGAGAGAAAATGCTTGACAACCTGACATTGAGGCATGGGAGAACATCGATATCGGAAATGATGGACAGCAAAACGAAACAAAGGCTGTGGAAAGATATTAAAACCACTGCCACACGGCATGGACCATAAGAAGAATAATATCTGTTTTGTGTTTATGTTTCTTGATAAGACCTATCGATCGCAACGTAGATGTTGTCACTTGTAAACATTTTTATCTTAGATTATATATGTTTCTATTATTTTTAGTTTACTTTATTTCCTAGAATATTACTATTATTACAGCATATTACATGCAAATGTAGTAACTGTCACCACTACTTATTAATCATCCCAAGATCGAGATGTAAGTGAAAAAAACAAATGATCTACATTATATTCCTAACAACACTGTGTTACCAGTGCCAAACCCTGTCTCTCTCATCTTCACATTACAGAAAGATAGTGACATTCTTTCGCAAGTCGCAGTGGTCACCAGGCTCGATAGATTACGAAATGACGACATAAGGGAAAGAATAGGTATACCTTGTACAAATTACATAGACAGCCAGCACATCAAGTGGTTTGGTCAGATTATGACAATGCATCACGATAAGTTGCCCCTACAGGCATATGAACAAATGAAATCTTGGTACAAAGCCAGATGAAGACCATGTAAAAGATGGATAGAAAACGTCAGGGACATCCTGAACAAACACGACAATATCACAGCCGAGGACACACATCTGGCTCTAGAACGTGAGCTTGAGCTTCAATCACCTCTACGCTTAACCGCAAGAGTGGATAACAAACCACATGGGGACATACAATAAACAATATTACCAATTCACCTTAATCATAGACTGAACATTTGTGTTACTATCATTATTGACTGTTTGTCACATGTTCTGTCTTCTTGTTTAGTAATCCATGTCTCAAAGACACAAAATATGAAACAAATATAATTATTGTACGACAATATGACAAGCCAGAGGAAACAAGTATAAAGGTAAATGTAAGTTATATTATGACTACCGTCATAGGAAATCCCATAGATGCTCAGCTGGCAAGTCGGTAGTTTGACCAAATATGGCATGGCTATTATTGCATTCTCAATCGATTGCTGAGTAGCCATGGAACTGTCCTTAGAAGAAATGTCACTATTTACGTTGTTTTCATTGGCTGTCGGCTCAAAGTAAGCACAAATTGACCAATTCAAATCACGCGAAAAGTCTCAAATGTCATTTTAGAAGGATTCCCAATTATTCCCACAGGACTGTATTATTGACGAGAGACACGGAACAAGTATAAACACCAGGATGGGACATCAAGAGATAGAAGCCACATTCTTCACAACTGAATAACACCGACATAAGACACAAATACTGAATATATAGTTTACTTTCTATAAGGAGACTCTGGTAGGGTTAAACGTGTTCTTATTTTTCATCCCAATAACGCTTCTGTCTGACGCCTCATGCTTAAACATTATTCTCTTCTCCAGTATGATCCTGACACCCGTGATGCTTTTCACGGCTTACCTCTGGCGGCTTATAGACGCGACAGAAATCTGAAGGATATCTTGGTCCATAGCCACCTTAAGTCTTCTGTTCCCGACCATTTTGGCACTATTCGTGTCGTTGCTCACGTGGCCGTTGCTTTATATGTCCTTATGTGGTTCAGATGCGTTCCATTTCTTTTCCCACGGCCACTTTCTCCATCTTTGAGACCTTTACATCTTTGAGGCCTTTGAGTCCCGTAATGTCATTTACGTGATCATATGTAAACGCTGCGGCAAACAGTACATCGAGGAAACCGGCCTAAGATTAACGATCGCTTATGTAACCATCTTCATGTTATAAAGCACAGAACACCCACTCCTGTGGTCACACACTTTAACTGCGATGGTCATCATGGTGCTCTTGATTTTCAGGTCACCGCCATCAGATCCTGAACCACCGAAGATAGATCTAGGTACGCTCTAGAAAATCGTCTTATTTTCGAATTGGGTACACTCAAGCCTTTTAGACTCAATTCTGACCACTCTTATGTCTAGTACTGGATTGGTGTGGTCTTTGTCTTTATTTTTTTTGTTCCGTCATTTACTCATCTTATTGTTCGTTTCGTTTCCACATATATTTACTGTTTTTACGTACTTCCTGACCTTCTGGCATCTCATTTCCATATTTCCGTTGAATACGTTTGTTTGTTGTGATAATTTGTCCATTCGTCGTCTTTTGATGTTTTGTGTTTATCTTGATAAAGACCTTTTGATTGAAACGTTGAATATGATTTGTGTATTGTAATTTGTAAGTTTTCTTGTATGCACATCATTACCCACTAGTTTTAGTTATCGTCCATCGTGTCTGAGTGAAGCGATTATATAAGCCTGTGTTTTACGTAAGTACAATTATAAGGAGACCAAATATACGTTGTCATCTGGTTGTGTGCGTAAGCGCTCAGGAGCTTTACAAAATTTGAACAAAATGTCAATACTGCATGTTTTCCATTAGGGAGTTTCCCAATTGATGAGTTTCGGGGAGACTGCTTCGATTTGTGTGATCAGTGCTGCATGCCCTTCCTGTCGTCATGTCTTGTACAGGGTGGATTTAAAAAAAAAATACACCCCTTCAAAGAAAAAACCCCATAGCCCTTAGCGGAAGTCGAACCCCACATCTCATGGTTGTAAGAATAGCGCCCTAACCTCTTTGGCAAAGGTTTTGAAAATAAATACATAATTTTAGAAAGTCAATTAGAAACACAATTTTTAAGTACAGCTACTTTACTAAATTATTGAAATAATAATAAAAACATTGTAATATTTATAGAAGATATGAGAGAGAGAGAGAAAAAAAAGAGAGATTATATGTGTGTGAGTGTGCGTGCGTGTGTGTGTTGTTGTTATGTAAGACTGTTCTTAGAGTAGAAAAACACAGTTTCATTAAATTACCAAATTTGGCCACCTCAACCGAAGTTGAATGCAAAGACAAGTTATCAAACTTGAAATATATCGGAATGAAACATATGTGGCCTGAAATATCAACTAAGAAACGTGTATAATGTATGTCTATCGATTTCAAATACTACGGACTAGAAATGTATTACTCACGCCGACGGATTCGTTCCGCTTCAAGGTTCAGTGACAAGCTATAAACAAATCATTATAAAATATGTTAAGTTTGGATAATATGAAAAGAATAATAAAAGTACTTACTTCGGGCGTGATACGTTTTTCTTTTTAGTTGAAATGGGTACAGTCATTTATCGAAAACACTAAACAATTGGATATTATTAGAAAAAAGATAGAAGGAGGGAATAGATGAAGAAGAGGTACAGGGGATTAATGAATGGAATTGAGGTAATCAATAACACGAGATAGAGGAGGACAAATAAATGAGAACAAAGGAGACCAGTGAATGAGAGGATGACGAACGAGTGAAATAGAGTGTTACCAATGAGTGAGGTAAAGGATTACTAATGAACGAGATAAAGGGTTATCTATGAGTGAGAAGGTTATCTGTGAGATAGAGGGTTATCTATGAGTTAGATAGAGGGTTATCTCTAGACGAGATATTGGTTATCTATGAGTGAGATAGAGGGTTATCTATGAGTGAGAAGGTTATCTGTGAGATAGAGGGTTATCTATGAGTTAGATAGAGGGTTATCTCTAGACGAGATATTGGTTATCTATGAGTGAGATAGAGGGTTATCTATGAGTGAGAAGGTTATCTGTGAGATAGAGGGTTATCTATGAGTGAGATAAAGGGTTATCTCTGGACAAGATAGAGGGTTATCTATGAGCGAGCTAGAGGGTTATCTATGAGTGAGATAGAGGGTTATCTCTGGACGAGATATTGGTTATCTATGAGCGAGATAGAGGGTTATCTATGAGTGAGATAGAGGGTTATCTATGAGTGAGATAGAGGGTTATCTATGAGTGAGATAGAGGGTTATCTCTGGACAAGATAGAGGGTTATCTATGAGCGAGATAGAGGGTTATGTATGAGTGAGAAGGTTATCTGTGAGATAGAGGGTTATCTCTGGACAAGATAGAGGGTTATCTATGAGCGAGATAGAGGGTTATGTATGAGTGAGAAGGTTATCTGTGAGATAGAGGGTTATCTATGAGTGAGATATAGGGTTATCTATGAGCCAGAAAGAGGGTTATCTATGAGTGAGATAGAGGGCTAGCTATGAGTGAGATAGAGGGCTATCTATGAGCCAGAAAGAGCGTTAACTATGAGTGAGATAGAGGACTATCTGTGTGTGAGAAAGAGGGTTACTAATGAATCATATAGTTATCAAACAGTGAGATCGAGGGTTATCAATGAGTGAGATACATGAGAATATGAATAGATAAAGTACTTTCAATAACATGAGGAAAATATTAACATCTACAAAATTACAAATAAGATAAAAATGGGAATTATAAAAACCTACATCTATTCTATATTAATGTATGGTTCAGAAACATGATAATTAACAGATAAGTAGTAGAAAAAATTAATACCTTTTACGTGTGGATATGGTACAATTTAATTGTAGAAGAAAAAGTAAAACATTATGGAAGGAGAAAAAAAAATAGATTTTAACAAAACTAAATATGAAGAAATGTTTATTAAAGGAAATAAAAATCAAGCAGTAAATTATTTTGGACACATTAAAAGAGATGACACCTTGTTGAAGACCTTACTTGAGGGTGAAGTCGATGGGAGGTGAGCTAGAGGTAGGCAGAGATACACGTGAGAGAGTAACATCACAATATGGGCAGGTTACAGTTTAGCAGAGGACACCACCAAAACAAGTGACAGGATATGTTGGAGATACGTTGCAGCCAACCTTCGCTGCAGAGATGGCATTTGATGAGGATGACTAATGAATGAAATAGAAGATAATCACAGTGTGCCACACAGGGTTACCAGTGAGTGAGAGGATGAAAATTGAGTGTGATCACTGGTTACCAGTGAGAGAGAGGATGAAAATTGAGTGTGATCACTGGTTACCAGTGAGTGAGAGGATGACAGTTGAGTGCGATTACTGGTTACCAGTGAGTGTGATAACTGGTTACCAGTGAGTGAGAGGATGACAATTGAGTGTGATAACTGGCTACCATTGAGTGAGAGGATGACATTTGAGTGCTATACTGGTTACCAATGAGTAAGAGGAGGACAATTGAGTGTGATAACTGGTTACCAATGAGTGAGAAGATGACATATGAGTGCGATAAGTGGTTACCAGTGAGTGTGATAACTGATTACCAGAGAGTGTGAGGATGAAAGGTGAGTGCTATAACTGGTTACAAGTGAGTGTGATAAATGGTTACGCATGAGTGAGAGGATGACAAATTGAGTGTGATAACTGGTTACCAATGAGTGAGAGGATGTCAAGAGAGTGCGATAACTGGTTACCTGTGAGTGTTATAACTGGTTACCAGTGAGTGTGATAACTGGTTACCAGTGAGTGTGATAACTGGTTACCAGTGAGTGTGATAACTGGTTACCAGTGAGTGTGAACATTGGTTATCAGTGAGTGTGATAACTGGTTACCAGTGAGTGTGATAACTGGTTACCAATAAGTGAGAGGATGACAATTCAGTGCGATAACTGGCTACCATTGAGTGAGAGGATGACATTTGAGTGCTATAACTGGTTACCAATGAGTAAGAGGAGGACAATTGAGTGTGATAACTGGTTACCAATGAGTGAGAAGATGACATATGAGTGCGATAAGTGGTTACCAGTGAGTGTGATAACTGATTACCAGAGAGTGTGAGGATGAAAAGTGAGTGCTATAACTGGTTACAAGTGAGTGTGATAAATGGTTACGCATGAGTGAGAGGATGACAAATTGAGTGTGATAACTGGTTACAAAGGAGTGAGAGGATGAACATTGAGTATTATAACTGGTTACCACTGAGTGTGAGGATGTCAAGTGAGTGCGATAACTGGTTACCTGTGAGTGTTATAACTGGTTATCAGTGAGTGTGATAACTGGTTACCAGTGAGTGTGATAACTGGTTACCAATGAGTGAGAGGATGACAATTCAGTGCGATGACTGGTTACCATTGAGTGTGATAACTGGTTACCAATGAGTGAGGAGATGATAATTCAGTGCGATAACTGGTTACCAATGAGAGAGAAGATGACAAATGAGTGCTATAACAGGTTACCAATGAGTGTGATAACTGGTTACCATTGAGTGAGAGGATGACAATTGAGTGTGATAACTGGTTACCAATGAGTGTGAGGATGACTAGTAAGTGCGATAACTGGTTACCAATGAGTAAGAGGAGGACAATTGAGTGTGATAACTGGTTACCAATGAATAAGAGTATGACAATTGAGTGCGATAACTGGTTACCAGTGAGTGAGGGGATGACAATTTAGTGCGATAACTGGTTATCAGTGAGTGTGATAACTGGTTACTAGTGAGTCTGATAACTGGTTACCAGTGAGTGTGATAACTGGATATCAGTGAGTGTGAACATTTGTTACCAGTGAGTGTGATAACTGGTTACCAGTGAGTGTGATAACTGGTTACCAGTGAGTGAGGTGATGACAATTCAGTACGATAACTGGTTACCAATGAGTAAGAGGTTGACAATTGAGTGCGATATCTGGTTACCAGTAAGTGAGGGGATGACAATTGAGTGTTGTAACTGGTTACCAATGAGTGAGAGGATTACCATTGAGTGCGATAACTGGTTACCAGTGAGTGTGATAACTGGTTACCAGTGAGTGTGATAACTGGTTACCAGCGAGTGTGATAACTTTTTACCAGTGTGTGTGATAACTGGTTATCAGTGAGTGTGAACATTGGTTACCTGTGAGTGTGATAACTGGTTACCAGTGAGTGTGATAACTGGTTACCAATGAGTGAGAGGATTACAATTGAGTGCGATAACTGGTTACCAGTGAGTGTGATAACTGGTTACCAGTGAGTGTGATAACTGGTTACCAGTGAGTGTGAACATTGGTTATCAGTGAGTGTGATAACTGGTTACCAGTGAGTGTGATAACTGGTTACCAATAAGTGAGAGGATGACAATTCAGTGCGATAACTGGCTACCATTGAGTGAGAGGATGACATTTGAGTGCTATAACTGGTTACCAATGAGTAAGAGGAGGACAATTGAGTGTGATAACTGGTTACCAATGAGTGAGAAGATGACATATGAGTGCGATAAGTGGTTACCAGTGAGTGTGATAACTGATTACCAGAGAGTGTGAGGATGAAAAGTGAGTGCTATAACTGGTTACAAGTGAGTGTGATAAATGGTTACGCATGAGTGAGAGGATGACAAATTGAGTGTGATAACTGGTTACAAAGGAGTGAGAGGATGAACATTGAGTATTATAACTGGTTACCACTGAGTGTGAGGATGTCAAGTGAGTGCGATAACTGGTTACCTGTGAGTGTTATAACTGGTTATCAGTGAGTGTGATAACTGGTTACCAGTGAGTGTGATAACTGGTTACCAATGAGTGAGAGGATGACAATTCAGTGCGATGACTGGTTACCATTGAGTGTGATAACTGGTTACCAATGAGTGAGGAAATGATAATTCAGTGCGATAACTGGTTACCAATGAGAGAGAAGATGACAAATGAGTGCTATAACAGGTTACCAATGAGTGTGATAACTGGTTACCATTGAGTGAGAGGATGACAATTGAGTGTGATAACTGGTTACCAATGAGTGTGAGGATGACTAGTAAGTGCGATAACTGGTTACCAATGAGTAAGAGGAGGACAATTGAGTGTGATAACTGGTTACCAATGAATAAGAGTATGACAATTGAGTGCGATAACTGGTTACCAGTGAGTGAGGGGATGACAATTTAGTGCGATAACTGGTTATCAGTGAGTGTGATAACTGGTTACTAGTGAGTCTGATAACTGGTTACCAGTGAGTGTGATAACTGGATATCAGTGAGTGTGAACATTTGTTACCAGTGAGTGTGATAACTGGTTACCAGTGAGTGTGATAACTGGTTACCAGTGAGTGAGGTGATGACAATTCAGTACGATAACTGGTTACCAATGAGTAAGAGGTTGACAATTGAGTGCGATATCTGGTTACCAGTAAGTGAGGGGATGACAATTGAGTGTTGTAACTGGTTACCAATGAGTGAGAGGATTACCATTGAGTGCGATAACTGGTTACCAGTGAGTGTGATAACTGGTTACCAGTGAGTGTGATAACTGGTTACCAGCGAGTGTGATAACTTTTTACCAGTGTGTGTGATAACTGGTTATCAGTGAGTGTGAACATTGGTTACCTGTGAGTGTGATAACTGGTTACCAGTGAGTGTGATAACTGGTTACCAGTGAGTGAGAGGATTACAATTGAGTGCGATAACTGGTTACCAGTGAGTGTGATAACTGGTTACCAGTGAGTGTGATAACTGGTTACCAGTGAGTGTGAACATTGGTTATCAGTGAGTGTGATAACTGGTTACCAGTGAGTGTGATAACTGGTTACCAATAAGTGAGAGGATGACAATTCAGTGCGATAACTGGCTACCATTGAGTGAGAGGATGACATTTGAGTGCTATAACTGGTTACCAATGAGTAAGAGGAGGACAATTGAGTGTGATAACTGGTTACCAATGAGTGAGAAGATGACATATGAGTGCGATAAGTGGTTACCAGTGAGTGTGATAACTGATTACCAGAGAGTGTGAGGATGAAAAGTGAGTGCTATAACTGGTTACAAGTGAGTGTGATAAATGGTTACGCATGAGTGAGAGGATGACAAATTGAGTGTGATAACTGGTTACAAAGGAGTGAGAGGATGAACATTGAGTATTATAACTGGTTACCACTGAGTGTGAGGATGTCAAGTGAGTGCGATAACTGGTTACCTGTGAGTGTTATAACTGGTTATCAGTGAGTGTGATAACTGGTTACCAGTGAGTGTGATAACTGGTTACCAATGAGTGAGAGGATGACAATTCAGTGCGATGACTGGTTACCATTGAGTGTGATAACTGGTTACCAATGAGTGAGGAGATGATAATTCAGTGCGATAACTGGTTACCAATGAGAGAGAAGATGACAAATGAGTGCTATAACAGGTTACCAATGAGTGTGATAACTGGTTACCATTGAGTGAGAGGATGACAATTGAGTGTGATAACTGGTTACCAATGAGTGTGAGGATGACTAGTAAGTGCGATAACTGGTTACCAATGAGTAAGAGGAGGACAATTGAGTGTGATAACTGGTTACCAATGAATAAGAGTATGACAATTGAGTGCGATAACTGGTTACCAGTGAGTGAGGGGATGACAATTTAGTGCGATAACTGGTTATCAGTGAGTGTGATAACTGGTTACTAGTGAGTCTGATAACTGGTTACCAGTGAGTGTGATAACTGGATATCAGTGAGTGTGAACATTTGTTACCAGTGAGTGTGATAACTGGTTACCAGTGAGTGTGATAACTGGTTACCAGTGAGTGAGGTGATGACAATTCAGTACGATAACTGGTTACCAATGAGTAAGAGGTTGACAATTGAGTGCGATATCTGGTTACCAGTAAGTGAGGGGATGACAATTGAGTGTTGTAACTGGTTACCAATGAGTGAGAGGATTACCATTGAGTGCGATAACTGGTTACCAGTGAGTGTGATAACTGGTTACCAGTGAGTGTGATAACTGGTTACCAGCGAGTGTGATAACTTTTTACCAGTGTGTGTGATAACTGGTTATCAGTGAGTGTGAACATTGGTTACCTGTGAGTGTGATAACTGGTTACCAGTGAGTGTGATAACTGGTTACCAATGAGTGAGAGGATTACAATTGAGTGCGATAACTGGTTACCAGTGAGTGTGATAACTGGTTACCAGTGAGTGTGATAACTGGTTACCAGTGAGTGTGAACATTGGTTATCAGTGAGTGTGATAACTGGTTACCAGTGAGTGTGATAACTGGTTACCAATAAGTGAGAGGATGACAATTCAGTGCGATAACTGGCTACCATTGAGTGAGAGGATGACATTTGAGTGCTATAACTGGTTACCAATGAGTAAGAGGAGGACAATTGAGTGTGATAACTGGTTACCAATGAGTGAGAAGATGACATATGAGTGCGATAAGTGGTTACCAGTGAGTGTGATAACTGATTACCAGAGAGTGTGAGGATGAAAAGTGAGTGCTATAACTGGTTACAAGTGAGTGTGATAAATGGTTACGCATGAGTGAGAGGATGACAAATTGAGTGTGATAACTGGTTACAAAGGAGTGAGAGGATGAACATTGAGTATTATAACTGGTTACCACTGAGTGTGAGGATGTCAAGTGAGTGCGATAACTGGTTACCTGTGAGTGTTATAACTGGTTATCAGTGAGTGTGATAACTGGTTACCAGTGAGTGTGATAACTGGTTACCAATGAGTGAGAGGATGACAATTCAGTGCGATGACTGGTTACCATTGAGTGTGATAACTGGTTACCAATGAGTGAGGAGATGATAATTCAGTGCGATAACTGGTTACCAATGAGAGAGAAGATGACAAATGAGTGCTATAACAGGTTACCAATGAGTGTGATAACTGGTTACCATTGAGTGAGAGGATGACAATTGAGTGTGATAACTGGTTACCAATGAGTGTGAGGATGACTAGTAAGTGCGATAACTGGTTACCAATGAGTAAGAGGAGGACAATTGAGTGTGATAACTGGTTACCAATGAATAAGAGTATGACAATTGAGTGCGATAACTGGTTACCAGTGAGTGAGGGGATGACAATTTAGTGCGATAACTGGTTATCAGTGAGTGTGATAACTGGTTACTAGTGAGTCTGATAACTGGTTACCAGTGAGTGTGATAACTGGATATCAGTGAGTGTGAACATTTGTTACCAGTGAGTGTGATAACTGGTTACCAGTGAGTGTGATAACTGGTTACCAGTGAGTGAGGTGATGACAATTCAGTACGATAACTGGTTACCAATGAGTAAGAGGTTGACAATTGAGTGCGATATCTGGTTACCAGTAAGTGAGGGGATGACAATTGAGTGTTGTAACTGGTTACCAATGAGTGAGAGGATTACCATTGAGTGCGATAACTGGTTACCAGTGAGTGTGATAACTGGTTACCAGTGAGTGTGATAACTGGTTACCAGCGAGTGTGATAACTTTTTACCAGTGTGTGTGATAACTGGTTATCAGTGAGTGTGAACATTGGTTACCTGTGAGTGTGATAACTGGTTACCAGTGAGTGTGATAACTGGTTACCAGTGAGTGTGATAACTGGTTACCAGAGAGTATGATAACTGGTTACCAGTGAGTGTGATAACTGGTTACCAGCGAGTGTGATAACAGGTTACCAGTGAGTGTGATAACTGGTTACCAGTGAGTGTGAAGAGAGAATTACCAATGAAATAAATAATAATAGGATCATTGTTGCACAATGTTCACGTCCATATATTATCTGATCTCCACTGGAGTGTATCCACAATGACTTATAGATGGTCTGATCTCCACTGGAGTGTATTCATAATGACTTAGAGATGATCTGATCTCCACACGAATATATCCACACTGACTTAGAGATGATCTGATCTCCACACGAATATATCCACAATGACTTATAGTTTTAGTTATTTTGTGGTTGACAAATAATTTCCTAATCTCACAATAGCTCTTATTTATTGCGCCATTCTTCAAGTTCAGTTCCTTTATTCTGCACGTGAATAATCACCCACAAAATAATTTCATTTGTTCGTGTTGCTTCTGGTAAGGAATTCAAAATTGCCGCACGATCCATTGCTCTACCATCAGACACAGTAGCAGCAAGACAGCTGATACGCTCCTGCGATACACTTAGATATGTCTAGGTGCCCCTGCGTTCCACACAGATATGTTCAAGAGTCCCTACGGTCCACTTCACTATTGTCTCTTGCATTCCAATTTCTATCATGTGAAAATGTGTGGCTATGTACTTTCTACATACTCACATACACACATGCGCAAGTTCACACATACATACAGCCTCAGGAAACTCGAGAGATAAAATAAATCTATTCACAAGAGGTAAACATAGATCACGTGACACTTGAAATGTTTACATTTTTAATGCAAGCCTGGAAGCTTGAAACACACAAATTTGACACAATTTGTGCACGTGCTCCGGGTAAGCATATGACATTCTCACGCAAAGTATCGTTCCGCGCACGTGCTAGTTAAAGTGATAGATAGGGAAATTGTATTAGAAATGTCACGCATTCGGAAGAGTAAGGACACGGCGAATGATATTAATCATTTATTCTCTTATACAGTGATGTCTGTAACAAAAATGAACTATGCCGACTTGCAACCAAATGTCAAAAGTCTAAAAGTGCTTGTACACAGGTTGGTATGTGAGCAATTGGTACATGTGGTTATGAGATTCGGTAGTTATGGTATGAAAGGGAGTGTTGAACAGTACGATGTGGGTGGGTGGTATCTGAGCTTGTCAAAGAACGTGAGAATTTATAGTGGAAGTGAAGTTTTTAATGAATCACAACATATGTAGTGTGTCGTATAATGTACAGTGAACTTCACAAAGTATGACCTATACAGTAAACTTCACAAAGTATGACGTTGCCAAATTATATATGGATCTCAAAATGCATGATTTATTGTACAATGTTCAATTTGTCTACACGAAAATCATATAGAGCAGAAATTGTTCCAGGGTAACGGGTCATAGAACAAATTTGATAAATTAATTAGAACAAGTAGCGTACTGACGACACCTTTCCTACCTTGATGTTTAATCTCTACGTACTGGCTATACCTCCCTTACCATGATGTTTACTTTCTACATTCTGGCTGCACCTCCCCTACCTTGATGTTTACTTTCTACGTACTGACGACACCTTTCCTACCTTGATGTTTACTCTCTACGTACTGACGACACCTTTCCTACCTTGATGTTTACTCTCTACGTATTGGCTATACCTCCCCTACCTTGATGTTTACTTTATAAATTCTGGCTGCACCTCCCCTACCTTGATGTTTACTCTCTACGTACTGACGACACCTTGCATACTTTGATGTTTACTCTCTACGTACTGACGACACCTTTCCTACCTTAATCTTTACTCTCTACCTACTGATGACACCTTTCCTACCTTGATGTCTACTTTCTAAATTCTAGCTGCACATCCCCTACCTTGATGTTTACTCTCTACTTGTGACGACACCTTCCCTACCTTGATGTTTACTCTCTACCTACTGACGACACCTTTCCTACCTTGATGTTTAAATTCTAGCTGCACCTCCCCTACCTTGATGTTTACTCTCTACGTACTGACGACACCTTCCCTACCTTGATGTTTTCTCTCTACCTACTGACGACACCTTTCCTACCTTGATGTTTACTCTCTACGTACTGACACCTTCCCTACCTTGATGTTTTCTCTCTACCTACTGACGACACCTTTGCTACCTTGATGTTTACTCTCTACGTACTGACACCTTCCCTACCTTGATGTTTACTACCTACTGATGACACCTTTTCTACCGTGATGTTTACTCTCTACGTCCTGACGACACCTTTCCTACCTCTTTGTTTACTCTCTACGTCCTGACGACACCTTTCCTACCTCTATGTTTACTCTCTACCTACTGACGATACCTTTCCTACCTTGATGTTTACGTTTTACAGGATGAAGCATATAATCCCACACTGAATTCTTCTTAATATTTCCTTATGATATACAATATACGTTATATCTATACAATAGGCAGGTGACTACGCTAATATTCTTTATACATGGATGTTGACCTCGGTAACACAGGGATGTAACATGTCACTGTTAACAGAGAAACAAACTAACCTGCATTTTTTTCCTTTCAACCTCAGCGGTGCCATGCATGTTTCAATCTACAAAAAATAGGATCATCATAACTTTTGTATACGATTGTGTAATGGGGTGCTTCTTCCAGATCTGTATTTCATATTTAGAAGAGTTCAACATCCATCATTATCATCATGTTGCCTGTGTGTTAAAACTGTGCATATACTGCACTTGATGATTATAATGACTCCAACACTCAGCGAGTTACGCTACTTTGAGAACACTGCTACCCAAGAAGAGGGAAGGAGGGGGAAAGTAATTGTAAAGATAAAGTATTGTGGAAATTCCACAAGAGGAAAGTCTCATCATAGATAAATGTTATGTAGTTGATCGAGTCCCTTGAGATTAACACAGTCCTGCAGAGTCATCGGTCATCATCCTTGTGATTTCCATTAATCTGTTTGTTTATACTTTATGTAGACAGACAATGAAAATCACAGGATTAGTAAACTAGCGTTACTTTTGAGAGATGGTTGGTTGATTGGTTGCTGATCCAGCGGTTCATGGGCTCTTGTCCTTTGACCCAATGCCATTAAAATAGCATTATATTGCTGGGAAGTCTGTGGATTTTTAGTCCACCCCGGGCCAGAGAATAACTATCACACCATCAGGAAGGTAGGTTTCAACTATGCAGCGCTCCGAGCATTTGCAGACAAAATAGGATTCACTGTACCCATTCCCCGCCACCAATGGACTACTGGTTATGCCGAACTTCTCTATTGCTTCAGGCATGCAACCAAATATTAAAAACAAAAGGATCGTCACATCCTGAGTCACTGTGCCTCTATGATGGTCTCAGCTATAAGAAAAAACAGTGCTCAGTTTTCTCCTCCCCAGTGCTGGGCAGTAAATCTCTGACTCCTTCCCAACCACAGAGAGTGCACACACATATACGAACAACAAAAACACATTGCAACAACAAAATAAAAGCATGAGAAGCATAATTGTATAGATGATGTACCATGTAGCTTCTATAAGAAGATAACCTCAATATAACGGCATGTCATTTACTAAGGTTTTCTGTTGCATCGGTGGTTTGTCAGTGAGCCATTGGTGAGACTCACAGACGCAACCGTATGCCCACTTTTGAGAGATGAAACTGACAAGTTCACAAGACTGTATATTAGACGAGGAATCCTGCCTGAATACGGATGTGTAGGGCCATTGGCGCAAATAAAACGGCGACACAACGCATTTCCATTTTCTGGACTACATCCAACTGGAAATATAGTTGGACCATTGCCCTGCTACAAGATATATCCAGTGGGAGTTTGAGAATGAACGCTGAAGAAGAAGAAGAAGAAGACGAGGGATCTTTAATGTTAAATTATGGTTGGTCGGGTAAACAACTAGTAAGACCTTCCACATGCCGTCAGTGGTGTGTGACGTGACTTAACTTTACACGCTGTATTATTGCAACTGTTTTATGGAAAACGCCCTATAAATTTCCTTGCCAACTGGTAAGTGTATACATACTTTTCACGGTGTCATATTTCCAGTCATCTTCTGCAGGTTCTATCAAATAAAAAAAACATAAAGTAGTAATAGTTATACGTAGAAGTAACAACGATGGTTAAAGCGTACGGACATAGACTTTCATCTATTTGTCATTTCTAAGCACCCTTCACATAATTAGAAATTGTCTTACGTAATGTCAATCATGCGACTTCACTGCGACACAAACGTATCGCCAGATCAATGTTGTTTTAGTTGCTGCAGGTACTCATCGCAAATATTTACCACTGTTCTACAGAAACACATTTCTATGGTCTCCAGCTATGCTGGCATTTTTTTTCCACGATTCTCTATGCATCATTTACTACTGACTAGATCGATTCGGACCGCGCTCGGTTCATAGATCGAATCTCTAAGAGCTGATGGGTCACATTAATAGTAGATGACATTTTGAGTGCCCTAGGCCGAGACCGTCAACAGTAACAAAGATCTAACTACATAAAGTAAACAAACCTTTATTCGTTACGTTTCTGATTATAGTAGTGATTTTCGTTGTCAACTATTTATATACTGACTGTATATAAATATAAAAAAATAGTGAATGCTGACCAACGAACTGAACGGAAATAATCAAAATCAGCCTTTAAGGTCATGTTGAGCTTTCTGTACACACGTCTTTACTGCAGCCTTGTCATTCATGAAAAGAATGGAGCAATATGTGGACGGAGAAATAAATATAGTTCAGGGAGGTTTTATAACACAGGGATCACATCTTCAACATGAGAAATATAATAGAGAAATTGAGAGAGTTCAATGCAGACACATATACCCGTTGGAAGAAATTATGGAGCATAATGGGAAACGTGGGTCTCTCACACCATGTGATATCACTCATTAAAATGCTTTATTGGAAACAACAGACTCCTGTTCGCCTCAAGGGAGAAACATCTGACTGGCTTGAGGTCCTAAAAAGGAATCAGACAGGAATGTATCCTCTCACCACACACGTATTCAAAATTTATGCAGAAAACATCATGCGAAATGTACGAGAAAACCCAGGTTATGAACAGTTTCAATCCACACAAGCCTAGAGACACAATCAGAACACCGACAGGAAAATTCTGCAATAATTATGATGCAGAAATCCAGGCAATTAGTGTGGCAGCTAAAAAAAACTGCTGAACTCCAACTCTGACCTACAGCCTATGGTATTCCTGACAGATGCAAGGTCAGTGCTTCAAGCTCTCCAGTCTGGAAAACTAACAGACTTGAAAAAACTACTTAGCGAATTGTCTTACCGGTATAGAGTAACCATGCAGTGGATACCCTCTCACTGTGGAATACCAGGAAATGAAAAAGCAGACCAACTGGCTTCGGAAGGTGCTGCCGAAGACCAACCAGATATACCAATCACCTACAATCAGAAAAAACAGATGATCAAGTCAATAAGAAAGCCACAAACACTAACACAAGATGACTATCACATTATGAACAGATCAGAACAAGTTATAATTCTACGTCTCAGAACAGGGCACAACCGACTCCGCAGTCACATGTATACAAAGTTCAAGATTGGCAACACGGCCATGTGTACATGTGGACAGGCAGCACAGAGTGCCAAACATATACTTCAAGAGTGTTCTGAGCATGAAACGCTGAGGAAGACATATTGGCCAGAGGAAACAACACTGGAATCAAAGCTCTATGGGACACTGTATGAGATACAAAAGACAGTGAGTTTTATTAAGGAGACAGAATTACAGATATAGACATGTTTCAAGTGAACGAAAGAAGAAGAAGAAGAAGGTAAGCAGATGATATCACACTAATATCAAGGTGCTCCACGGGTTTAGAACAAATGATTATGTCAATAGAACATCATAGCAAGGAACAAAACATTTTCCTCAATGCGAAAAAGACATAAAATAATGCGTGTAAGCAGAGATGAAATTACACCTAAAATGTATATCAACTAAAATATCACCTAAGATATATATCAAGTGACATATTCTTTCCAGAACGTTGTCTTCTCTGAACGGCCTCTCTATTTCTGGCAAGTAGGCCTGCATTGGTCATAGACATATTCATGTATTCCTCGATGTCGCTGGTGCATCGTCTTCTTAGTCTTCTATTCTTCTCCTGACCGGAACTCTGCCCTCTAGAATCAACATTTCCATGCCATCATGTCGCTATAAGTGTTTAAAATACTGTAGCTTCCATCTGATGATGGTATTTAGAAGCCAGCCTTCATTTAGTTTCAGTAATTTGAAAACTTCAATGTTATTCTTTTTCTCTGTGCATGTTATTCATAGGATCTTTCTGTAGCAATTCATTTCAAATGAATTTATTCTTTTGGATATTGTCTTGTTTATAGTCCAATGCTCGCATCCATATGTTACCACTGGGAAAACACATGATCTCAAAAGCGTTACTTTAGTGTCGTTATTACTACTTTGCCACAGCTTTCTCATTTTTGTTAATTAAAGTGTTGCAATTGTGAGTCTTCTTCTAATCTTGACTGAACAATCTTCGGAACTGTTTATATTTGCTCCCAGATATTGAAATTTGCTTACACATTCTAGTTCTATATTGTCTATATCGATTATTTTTTTAATCTTTGTTTTGTCTGTTGTTATAATTTTTGTTTTCTGTGCGTTTAGATATAGACTTTGGATCTCGCTGTATCTCTTTGTTGCTGTGATTATCTCTTTCTATCCCTCAGAATGTGTAGTGAGGAGGACTGTGAAGGCTGCCTATCTTATTTCTGGAATCTTGTACCCACCGACATTTATTGGATTAAACTCATTTTCCTCTAGTTCTTCTCTTACATTTCTAATTATATTATCTGCATAGATGTTAAAAAAATAAGTGGATAGAGTGCACCCCTGTCTCACTGCACTTTGAATAGCGAACTATTCATATGTTTCTCCCTCCACTCTTGCTGCTGCTTGTTATTCATGATATAGTGTTTCAATAAGATGTATTAGATGTTTGGGGAAGCCCATGTCTCCCATGATGAACCACAGTTGGTGATGTTTAAGACAATCAAATGCCTTGGTGTAGTCTATGAAACACATATGTAGATCTAAGCTGTATTCTCTACATTTCTCAATTATATTCCTCATGTTGAATATGTGGTCTCGTGTTCCTCTTCCTGCTCGAAAACCGAACTTTATTAATTTCTGTTTCTAATTTGCGTTGTATTCTTTACACTTAGAATAGTCATTGACAAAGTGCGACTAGAAAATGTAAACAACTTTGACTATCTATGATCAACCATCAACACCATAGGAGATTTCTCGGCATAGATAAGATAGGAGATTTCTCGGCATAGATAAGATAGGAGATTTCTCGGCATAGATAAGATAGGAGATTTCTCGGCATAGATAAGATAGGAGATTTCTCGGCATAGATAAGATAGGAGATTTCTCGGCATAGATAAGATAGGAGATTTCTCGGCATAGATAAGATAGGAGATTTCTCGGCATAGATAAGATAGGAGATTTCTCGGCATAGATAAGATAGGAGATTTCTCGGCATAGATAAGATAGGAGATTTCTCGGCATAGATAAGATAGGAGATTTCTCGGCATAGATAAGATAGGAGATTTCTCGGCATAGATAAGAAAGCGATTAACAATGGCACTATTCTCTGTTAACTCTAAGAATGAAGTGGGTCAGTGCTTCTAATTCGTTGTTTGAACATCAAGCATTCCAACATATCAAAGTCTATGTTCTAGTTGTTATGTATTTCTATAATTGACTGTCCTGTATTGCTCTATGAATGTCTGGATTCTATTGATTATAGAATTAGGACAACCGGGAATTGATTTATCATTAATATGTTTTTCCCTTCGCATCTCAACTCCTCGTTGATAAATCAATACAAATGACCTACAGCACGAGAAGTCTTTTCACTGTCATCTATTGAGTACGACGACCTGTATTTGTACATATTAAATTAAAATTATAAGTAATGAACACGCTTGGTTTATTTTTTATATGATGAAAGTGTTGATAAATTGAATTTAGTTATGTCTTTTACCTGTTATTGTGTAGTAGATGTTTAGTACAAAATTAATTATTGTTTTATTCTCTTGATATTGTTTTGTTTCTTTGCATGAGCTCCAAATAAAACAACACTTAATTATCTAAAATTTGGGGAGATATAAGTCGCTCGTACATTGCATAGTGATTTCACTCGCTCACACAATATATGGGTATTTCACTTGCCCGCACAATATATGGGGATTTCACTCCCACACAATGTATGGGAATAGATATCACTGGTTCGCCACCCATTTAGCATCTGTGGTCATGACTTTAAGTTCAGAATGAAAAGAATAAGGTGACTGTCTTTATTTCAAATGCGTCGTAGAAGAGTATTAAGGAAAGATGGGGATGGCTTATAATATGTCACCTGTGAAAAATATTTCTCACTGCATATCTTTTCTCAATTTCTTACGTTTGTCTTCTGTTTGTTTGTGTTCTTTTTGTGTTCTGTTTATCTTCTGTTTGTCTTCTGTTTGTGTTCTGTTTGTCTTCTGTTTGTGTTCTATTTGTCTTCTATTTGTGTTCTGTTTGTCTACTGTTTGTCCTCTGTTTGTCTTCTGTTTGTCTTCTGTTTGTGTTCTGTTTGTCTTGTGTCCAATGGTGTACATGGATGACAAAGAGATGCAGGCCATGAGACACTGCATCATTGTCCTTTTGTTTCCATTGTTTTGTACGTGGCATCTTGATTATCTGTGCGCCTTTTGGCTGGTTGCCTCCGTCTTCAGCACTCTGCTTACTTGGGCCGGACTATGTTCCAGCTCGAGTAGGACTGCCCGACCAGTCTTAGTTTCCAGCCCCTGATGACTGAACTAAGCCACATCAACTAAACCCCTGAACTAAGCTCCAATTCTATGTCTCAGAACAGGACACAACCGACTCAGCAGTCACATGTATACAAAGTTCAAGATTGGCAACACGGCCATGTGTACATGTGGACAGGCAGCACAGAGTGCCAAACATATACTTCAAGATTGTTCTGAGCATGAAACGCTGAGGCAGACATATTGGCCAGAGGAAACAACACTTGAACCAAAACTCTATGGGACACTGTATGAACTACAAAAGACATTGCGTTTTATTCAGTAGACAGAATTACAGATATAGACATGTTTCAAGTGAAGGAAAGAAGAAGAAGAATTTCCCTTTCGTGACAGTTTCAGGAATGCCATTACTGTAAATGGATCAACAGGTCTGACACAAAATTTGAACTGGTTCTTCCAGATGTGTTCTGAATTTCTTGCACAACGTGATGATACTGCGATACTGCCGCACTTTAAAGCCTCCTTTTGGAGACTAAACATGCTTACGTAATCTAGCCTCTAACACACCACGAAGTATATATGAGGTCAGTGTCACTTCGGTTGTTCAACTGAGGATGAGATATGTTTTATATGAGGTCAGTGTCACTTCGGTTGTTCAACTGAGGATGAGATATGTTTTATATGAGGTCAGTGTCACTTCGGTTGTTCAACTGAGGATGAGATATGTTTTATATGAGGTCAGTGTCACTTCGGTTGTTCAACTGAGGATGAGATATGTTTTATATGAGGTCAGTGTCACTTCGGTTGTTCAACTGAGGATGAGATATGTTTTATATGAGGTCAGTGTCACTTCGATTGTTCAACTGAGGATGAGATATGTTTTATATGAGGTCAGTGTCACTTCGGTTGTTCAACTGAGGATGAGATATGTTTTATATGAGGTCAGTGTCACTTCGGTTGTTCAACTGAGGATGAGATATGTTTTAATGAGAACGGTATGTGGATATAAAGAACTACCACCTGACTGCTAAAGGGATAACTTCGTTATTACCATCACTGGCTCACACAATGTACAAATTTATTATTTGGTCACTGAATGTACGGAGAAATAGCAATTTAAGATTGGTCACGCTCAGAATGCTAAATACGGTGCTTATAGACAAGCACTATTTTGAGATATCTCCGAATGAGAACGGTTCCGTGACATATAATTTTAAAGATACAAAGATATCTGTCATTCATGAAGGAAATATTTTTCTATCCATCTTACACATTGAAATCCACTAATTAATAACTACACTTCCTGAAACTATATCCACAGCGGCTGGATCATTTAGGAAAAAAATGTGATGGAAAAAATGTATGACAAAAGAAAAAGGCACACACACAAATGTCTTGTGGATGAGACTGGATGGATTAGAAAATATACTCATTGTTCGATATTCATCTTATACTTCTTGCTATTGTACCAAGCTGGTCACGCTAAATTTAGAGCAATATAGCACTAAACTTGGAATAATCCAAAGTTAAAATTGCTGAGTACTTTCACGTCAAAATTGGAGTACTGCAGCGCTAAACGTAGAGTGATTTCAACGCTAAACTTAGAGTACCACGGAGATAAACGTGGTGTAATCTACAAATAACTTGGAATAATATATCTCCAAACAAGGACACGTGTGTGATGTAAAACCGTGTACATAAAGGGACACGGTAATATAACATGTATATTTGTGTACAATGTGACACATGTGTGATATAATATTGCTATCTGTTTACAGAGCGATATATATATATATATATATTACGGCTGTGAAACATGGACTCTAAGTAAAACAGCGGCAAAGAGGATCAACGCCTTCGAGCTCAAATGCTACAGGAAGATACTTAGAATATCATGGAAGGATAAAATCAGAAACTCAGATATTATAAACACACTGAATATTCCAGAGTGTTGGTTACTAAACACAATAACACAAAGAAAACTACGCCTGTTTGGTCATATAAAGAGACATAACTGTTTAGAAAGACAAATAATGGAGGGAAGAGTACCTGAGAAGAGGAGAAGGGGCAGACCAAGAAGACGATGGACTGACGACATTAAAGATAACATGAATACATCGCTAGAAAATGCAAGCCACATCGCCCAAGACAGAGAGAGGTTCAGAGAGTTCATTGGGAAGAATGACATTAGTTTAAAGGGCATGTCCATGCTATGAAGAAGTCTGACGGAGGTTAGCCATTGCATCAACTTCACTGATACAAGTTAAAGACATATTGCTGGGCTGCAACAAAATAATAAAAATAAATGTTCTCAGAGCCTGCTTATTCCCAGTTGCAACATATGGATGTTAATTTTAGACAATCATCTCTAAAGTGGGAAGAACAATTGTAATGTTTGAAAGGAAATGTTACAGAAGAATTCTTAGAATAACATGGCCCAAAAAGATCACACATAAGGACGATATGAAAGAATTGACAGTAAAAGAAATTTGACTAAACAACACGATTCTCTCTAGAAAATTACAATATTTTGACCATATCCAACGACAAAACAGCATAGAGAAGATACCGGGGTAACGACAAAACAGCATAGAGAAGATACCGGGGCAACGACATGACAGCATAGAGAAGATACCGGGCCAACGATATGACAGCATAGAGAAGATACCGTGGCAACGACATGACAGCATAGAGAAGATACCGTGGCAACGACATGACAGCATAGAGAAGATACCGTGGCAACGACATGACATCATAGAGAAGATACCGGGGCAACCACATGACAGCATAGAGAAGATACCGGCGCAACGACATGACAGCATAGAGAAGATACCAGGGCAACGACATGACAGCATAGAAAATAGCATAATGAAAGAGATGTCAAAACAGGTTATGTGAGTAGGCATTTGGGTGCAAACATTAGAGAGAGAGAGAGAGAGAGAGCTAAAATGTGCTTCAAACTGGGAAAAACAAATCTTATTTTAGTCCGTGGACATGCGGGTGTGTATAGAAACGAACGCGCTGACAAATTAGCTAGCCCCGCCACCATACAATAGGTCGCATATGGACCGAGGAGAAGAGCTCTGCATGATTCCGCACGATCAGAGGATTGCAAGAAATATGGGCATCAATCAATATCAAGAATGCGCGATTTTAGAGTTGCTCATTGAGAAAACCTCACAAAGATTTTAAAAAGAGCACTGAGCCTACATACAATCGGAACCATCAGCTGCTATACCATGAAAGATGCACGAAGCGAGGATTTGAGCATTTACTTGCATGTTCAGTGTGTGCAAGCGTAATGAGCATACTCAATCCTTTTCTGTGCACCCCTTTCGGATCCCGTCAACACACGATCGGTGACTAACATGAACACCACGTATGTTTATATTTACACGTGTATGAACAGTACAAGTCTATGGGTTTAATCTATGTGTTCACTCGTTAATGTATTGACAAAACAAATGCATATATCTACAATATCAGCTACACCTATTCATCCAGTACTGTGCACATATGTTTACAAACTGACCTATAAAAGCGTCCATGCAGTCAGCCATCTACATTGATGGTAAAGAACTTATTGTTTCTGGTTCAGCAGAGCGTGGAACCAATTTCTGAACAAGTACTTATGATTATCGCATCCTTGACCTTATGATATTTTATGACACCTGTGTCAGGTGAGATATTTTAAAATATCAAGAGGCTTAAATGAAAAAGTTAAACAAGTCGGAAGGAATGTACAGCGCACATAGAAAGATTAATAGACTTAGAAAAATGAGTTGAAAGGTTGAAAAGTCGTAGAGGATTGACTTCACTGTACTCAGTTTCCCACATGTACTCCATCCCTGTCAACAAAGCGGCACGCCGCTTGCCGAGAGTATCACTCATAGCACGTAACTCCGTAGCTTCAAGTGATAATCCACAGAAAAATGAGTACAGCAGTGATCAACTTGTAGACATCTTTAAGAATATGTATTACTTCTATGAATGAGTTGGATAATACTGAGAAAATAGAATGAAAACTTTTGACAACAAAGAATACAAAAGAGTATCGTCCATGATTTGTACGGAACATAAAACCAATGTATATATATATATATATATATATATATATATATATATATATATATATATATATATATATATAATAAACGTTCTTGCAATTCAATAAAAACTTCACCTGGCATTGGTGAAACGTCGCGAATTTATTGGTTTTGTGCATGTGATGAGAAATGATTCCCTTTCCAGGACAATTCTGAATGGAACTGTTGACGATGGGAGAAGAGACAGTTAATGAAAGGTGCGGACTAGAAAGGTTTAAGATTCTTCATTCTCATACAAGGAACTGAGAGACATGAAGACATTGTGTGTTAATGTTTCACAAATGAAACACCTAACGACACAGAACAGCTATTCGAATGGTGATTATATTGAAATATACAAGATGCAAAACATACAGACATGTAGAAGAATCGAGCGATATTTTCACAATACAAGTACCCCTATTGCAGCAGATGATTGTACGTAATTCTTGAATCTGCCAACGTTTCAGACAGCCGCTCTGTGAACGTGAAAACGTGGACAAGACTAACCAATATTATCCATAACTAACACAGATACACGGATATTATCTCTGTTAGACTATCGGCTAGGTTTACTTACACTGTCGCAAATATAGGTGGATAAACTGGAGAGAGTTCGAAATTGGGCCATGAGGGCTGTCCTAGGATGCACAAAAGATACACCTATCGCTGCTATGAGGTTTATCCTAGATCTACCAAGCATCAAAACAAGACATAAAATAGCTCAGGTTAAAGAATACTTTAAGAAAGCACATATGATTATCATCTCTTACACATTCTCTAGACAACACAAAAGGAAGGCATTTCAAGAGAGGAAGGTCTTGTATGGCAGAAGTAGAGAACACTCAATTCAGAGTTTGTGACCTGGAGGCAGTGGGAAGAAGCCGTGACCTGGTGGCATTTAGCAAAGATAGAAAGTTATTAACAACAGTTGTGATACAGCTGGGAAGAGAGTGCCGCGACTGGGCTGCCAACAAAACAGAAGGAATGATCCAATAACTCATTCTGCAGCACTCCAAGACACACGATAAAATAATGTACACAGACGGCTGATTAACACAAGAAACAAACAGGTGTGGTTGGGGTTTCGTGGACTATCGAAATTGCAAGAAATTAACTCTTACAGCTGACGGACATTGAGCCAGGTCCGTTCTTACGGCAACGAATCGCCTTGCAACTCAAGTAAACTAGTTTTCCGTGCCTGAACAACCACATCTCCCCCCAAAAAGATGTGATATGGAATGTATATAAGGAAAACCCTTTCACTTGAGTTGAAAAGAGATTCAGTGCCACTAGAACGGAGCTGGTTTAATTCCCGTTAGCTGTAAGAATTATTTTCATTTATCCTCATTCTTCCTACTTGAATTTACTGGTATAAGAAATTAGCTGAGAAGTCAGCTGCGTATCACACTACAACATCAAGTATGTGAGTGGAAATGGAGGTGGTGACGGCAGCTCTCACTTGGCTGGCTATGCAATCACCAACAGACTCAGTGATTCTATCTGACTCTCAACTTATGCTGCGCAAGATAGAAAAGTTTACGAACAGAACTGAGTGGGTCACTCTTCTTAACAACGCGCATGTTCTTAACAACATGGATGTATTGTTCATGCCATGCTGAGTCAGGGGAAAAGAAAAAGCGGATGTGTTGGCTGGTAAAGAAGTGGTGAATGGCACTGAGATAATAGAAGAGACATGATTGAATTGATTAGCACAGTCATGGATACCCTACCAGAAGATGAGGTCGAACAAGACAATGTACACATTCAGAGTATTATAGAAATGAGAGGGACCAGAGGCGACGGGAGAAAGTGCACCTTCTCTGGAAAAATAAGAAAAACGCGCAATCAGCAAATTTCTTTGACGCTGAGCTTATACATTGTTAGATGGCTGACAGAACGGCAAGCAGAGCATATATGGGAATATCCCCAGTGCTGTGACGCTTGTTTCTAATCAAGAATCAAGAATCCATAACTAATTGATAAAAAAGCAGGACAATTATAGGCTAGTCTAACTACCTATAGACACTAGTCGCGGTGCAGCTACCAACACATAACTTTGCTGAAAGAGCTTGCGTACTTCACTGTATTATTTGCAGAACGTTGTGTTTGTAGGATAGATCAAATGTTATTCCAAGACAATGAAGAATGTCACAGAGTTCACTGTTTCGACATACATGTGTGAATGCGGACAAGTCAGATCATATTTCTGAAACAATTATTCAAAGAGTACAAACAATATATGCTTCTTTCAGAACTTGGAACATGACTCTCTTACACAAGCAGGAGATAGCATTTGGTGTCTCATAAATGGCTTGTACCATTTCCTTACTGTCTGTGGGGTATAGGTGCACTGTAGCACACTATACAAATCTTTATTATTTTAAGCCATCAGGAATTATGGTACCAGGGTGTATGCGCTGAGAATGTCGAGGAATGTCGCCATTAGGTATTAGGTACATTTATTATCCTCTTCGCACACCTGACATGCCCACAGGTTTCAGATCACCGTGTCAGTAAATCTCTCAGGGTATAACGGCTGATGGTTCCAGTTCTATGTTGATTCAGTGATATTTTGGAAATGTTTGTTAGGTGTTCTTAGGTGTCCATTAGTATCCTCACTCCCAACTCGTGTATTCTTCATATTAGCTCACACATAATCTATCTCAAAATCATATTATCGCGGGGATTCACGAAGAGAACTGAGTATATCTATTTGGTCCATAGATTGACCACCTGATATGGTGGCGAGGATGGCTATTTTGTCGGCCCTTTCGTTAACCTCCATACATGTGTGTCCAGAAACAAAGATGATAGTGATTTTTCACAGCGAGGCCATGCATCCCCTACGTACATCACATATTTTGACTTTCTGAATCATATTTATTGAGTTAGTATACACGCATGGGAAGAGGCTTGCGATACCAGCCAGTTTAGTGCATGGTAATAGGCTTGATATATCAGCCAGTTTAGTGCCTGCTTTACGGCAAATAAATAAATCAATCAATCAATAAACCCGTAAACCTTCAGGGTCGTAGGCGTACCACATTGGATGCTTCAGCACACATAGTACTCCAGCGAATTCTATCCTCAGCGATGCGGATGAGTGTGGAAATATCTTGCCCTGTCCATTCCTTGATGTTGTCTGTCCATGCCTTTATTTGCTTCTTCCACCCTCGACAGTTCCCTGCAGTATTGTTTTTGACATGAAATTGTGCCTGCATACATGTCCGAACCATGCTAGTTTTCGTCGTTTCACTATTGAAATCAATTGCTCCTGAACACCTGCACACATCTCTACTTGATTTCGTACGTACACATTACGGCAAATACTTAAAATCGATAGACTGCTTGTCGTTGCGGTGAAGGTTCTTCTGGCATTATGTAGTCTTCTTCCGTGTGATCTGGCAGTACAGCCCCATGCCCACTTCTGGTGGTGCATGACTGACCCATCTATGTAAATTAAAAAAAAATATGTATCATCTACGGACAATATCCTGATATATAGACAGAGAAGGGTCAGAACAGAAATTGCCGGAGCACTATATAATGAGCTAGACCGTATTGGTTCCTGTTGCGATGATTCCAGGGGACAGATCACCCAAACGAAGACAGCATTGGCATGGTTTTCTCTTAATCAAATTGTAAAATCTTCGGCACCGAAGGTGGAGATGAAAGGTTACAATGTAATAAGAACTTCATGTCTACAATATTTGTGTGTCCGATTTTATCGTAGTTTGTGCTTTCGGGAACACGTTGATCATAACACAGGCCAGAGAAGGTAAATTCAGTGCCGAGAAAGTCATGACAGTTGCTGACACTAAACAAATGCATCTCGTAATCCTATATGATGCTCTTGTTCTCCCTGTTATTGAGTACACAGGTGCCACTATCACTGCCAGTCATGCACAGATTGAGAGACTGGAAAGAATTACAACGAATCGATGCGGATCATATTTGGTTGTACTAGGTACATATTCATGTGTTACTATGAGGTTTCTCCTTGATATTCCGAGCATATTTCACTTAATTGATATGTGGTATGCCTGTGTATAACTTCAGAGTGTTCTGACACAGATCACTGACTACACAGGAAGCTCCCTTGTGTGAAGTGAAGCAGGATCAAAAGAGACGAATCATGTGTGGATGGAGGTAGCTGAAGATACCATTAAACATATTGCGCCCCAGAAGGCATACATCCTAGTGAGGAATGGATACATATTCCTATGGTCTTTCAGGAAGCAATCACGACGGTCATTACACTCGATAGAGAGTGCAGAGAATGTATCCATGTGATCGTGGATGCTGAGGTCAAGCCATTCATCGGCGCCTTTCCAATGACACAGATGATGATGCCATTGATACTGAGCAAGGGCGGTATTCGACGCTAGTCATTAAGTTTCTGTTGAACTAGGAATCTGCCTACTTATAGAAGACCGCATGCTATTTGACACGGGTTTATAACTCATATTACCTTCACCATGCCACTCTATGCCACTCTTTATTCTCTTTTACTAGATGCGTTGCCATCCCTGCGCTATGGAGACGGGGCTTGATGAAATCTAGTCATCTATTTTGTTTTTTATTTTTTTGTTTTATGTTGTTTGTCTCTTGAAAAAGGTTCAATTTGAGCCGATACGGGGATACTTGTCATGTTTAGTTTTATTGTATGTTTTTTTATATATACTTTTAAAAAAATATTTTTATTAATAGGCAAGGTAAGTGGTTTAGTAACCTGTTTAATTCATTTTGCTTGACTATTTGTTCATTAGGTTACAGCGGCACCATCCACTTTGTCGGACACCCTCTGACCATTTGGTTATTTCTATTTCTCTTACCTTCCTTCACCATGCCACACTATATTTCTTACCCTCCTTCACCATGCCACTCTACTTCTCTTACCCTCCTTCACATTGCCACTCTACTTCTCTTACCCCCCTTCACATTGCCACTCTATGTCTGTTACCCCCCTTCACATTGCCACTCTATGTCTCTTACCCCCCTTCACATTGCCACTCTATGTCTCTTACCCCCCTTCATATTGCCACTCTATGTCTCTTACCCCCCTTCACATTGCCACTCTATGTCTGTTACCCCCCTTCACATTGCCACTCTATGTCTCTTACCCCCCTTCACATTGCCACTCTATGTCTCTTACCCCCCTTCACATTGCCACTCTATGTCTCTTACCCCCCTTCACATTGCCACTCTATTTCTCTTACCCCCCTTCACATTGCCACTATATGTCTGTTACCCCCCTTCACATTGCCACTCTATGTCTCTTACCCCCCTTCACATTGCCACTCTATGTCTCTTACCCCCCTTCACATTGCCACTCTATGTCTCTTACCCCCCTTCACATTGCCACTCTATGTCTCTTACCCCCCTTCACATTGCCACTCTACTTCTCCTACCCTCCTTCACATTGCCACTCTATGTCTGTTACCCTCCTTCACCATGCCACTCTATTTCTCTTACCCCCCTTCACATTGCCACTCTATGCCTGTTACCCTCCTTCACCATGCCACTCTATTTCTCTTACCCCCCTTCACATTGCCACTCTATGTCTGTTACCCTCCTTCACCATGCCACTCTATTTCTCTTACCCCCCTTCACATTGCCACTCTACTTCTCTTACCCTCCTTCACCATGCCACTCTATTTCTCTTACCCCCCTTCACATTGCCACTCTATGCCTGTTACCCTCCTTCACCATGCCACTCTATTTCTCTTACCCCCCTTCACATTGCCACTCTATGTCTGTTACCCCCCTTCACATTGCCACTCTATGTCTCTTACCCCCCTTCACATTGCCACTCTATGTCTCTTACCCCCCTTCACATTGCCACTCTATGTCTCTTACCCCCCTTCACATTGCCACTCTATTTCTCTTACCCCCCTTCACATTGCCACTCTATGTCTGTTACCCCCCTTCACATTGCCACTCTATGTCTCTTACCCCCCTTCACATTGCCACTCTATGTCTCTTACCCCCCTTCACATTGCCACTCTATGTCTCTTACCCCCCTTCACATTGCCACTCTACTTCTCTTACCCTCCTTCACATTGCCACTCTATGTCTGTTACCATTCTTCACCATGCCACTCTATTTCTCTTACCCCCCTTCACATTGCCACTCTATGTCTGTTACCCTCCTTCACCATGCCACTCTATTTCTCTTACCCCCCTTCACATTGCCACTCTATGCCTGTTACCCTCCTTCACCATGCCACTCTATTTCTCTTAACCCCTTCACATTGCCACTCTATGTCTGTTACCCTCCTTCACCATGCCACTCTATTTCTCTTACCCCCCTTCACATTGCCACTCTACTTCTCTTACCCTCCTTCACCATGCCACTCTACTTCTCTTACCCTCCTTCACCATGCCACTCTACTTCTCTTACCTTTCTTCACATTGCCACTCTATGTCTTTTACCCCCCTTCACATTGCCACTCTACTTCTCTTACCTTCCTTCACATTGCCACTCTATGTCTGTTACCCCCCTTCACATTGCCACTCTATGTCTCTTACCCCCCTTCACATTGCTACTCTACTTCTCTTACCCTCCTTCACATTGCCACTCTATGTCTGTTACCCTCCTTCACCATGCCACTCTATGTCTCTTACCCTCCTTCACATTGCTACTCTATGTCTGTTACCCCCCTTCACATTGCCACTCTATGTCTGTTACCCCCCCCTTCACATTGTCACTCTATGTCTGTTACCCCCCTTCATATTGCCACTCTATGTCTCTTACCCCCCTTCACATTGCCACTCTACTTCTCTTACCCTCCTTCACATTGCCACTCTATGTCTGTTACCCTCCTTCACCATGCCACTCTATGTCTCTTACCCTCCTTCACATTGCCACTCTACTTCTCTTACCCTCCTTCACATTGCCACTCTACTTCTCTTACCCTCCTTCACATTGCCACTCTATGTCTCTTACCCCCTTCACATTGCCACTCTACTTCTCTTACCCTCCTGCACATTGCCACTCTATGTCTGTTACCCTCCTTCACCATGCCACTCTATGTCTCTTACCCTCCTTCACATTGCCACTCTATGTCTTTTACCCCCCTTCACATTGCCACTCTATGTCTCTTACCCCCCTTCACATTGCCACTCTACTTCTCTTACCCTCCTTCACATTGCCACTCTATGTCTGTTACCCTCCTTCACCATGCCACTCTATTTCTCTTACCCCCCTTCACATTGCCACTCTATGTCTGTTACCCTCCTTCACCATGCCACTCTATTTCTCTTACCCCCCTTCACATTGCCACTCTATGCCTGTTACCCTCCTTCACCATGCCACTCTATTTCTCTTACCCCCCTTCACATTGCCACTCTATGTCTGTTACCCTCCTTCACCATGCCACTCTATTTCTCTTACCCCCCTTCACATTGCCACTCTATGTCTGTTACCCCCCTTCACATTGCCACTCTATGTCTCTTACCCCCCTTCACATTGCCACTCTATGTCTCTTACCCCCCTTCACATTGCCACTCTATGTCTCTTACCCCCCTTCACATTGCCACTCTATTTCTCTTACCCCCCTTCACATTGCCACTCTATGTCTGTTACCCCCCTTCACATTGCCACTCAATGTCTCTTACCCCCCTTCACATTGCCACTCTATGTCTCTTACCCCCCTTCACATTGCCACTCTATGTCTCTTACCCCCCTTCACATTGCCACTCTATGTCTCTTACCCCCCTTCACATTGCCACTCTACTTCTCTTACCCTCCTTCACATTGCCACTCTATGTCTGTTACCCTCCTTCACCATGCCACTCTATTTCTCTTACCCCCCTTCACATTGCCACTCTATGCCTGTTACCCTCCTTCACCATGCCACTCTATTTCTCTTACCCCCCTTCACATTGCCACTCTATGTCTGTTACCCTCCTTCACCATGCCACTCTATTTCTCTTACCCCCCTTCACATTGCCACTCTACTTCTCTTACCCTCCTTCACCATGCCACTCTACTTCTCTTACCCTCCTTCACATTGCCACTCTACTTCTCTTACCCTCCTTCACATTGCCACTCTATGTCTTTTACCCTCCTTCACATTGCCACTCTATGTCTTTTACCCTCCTTCACCATGCCACTCTACTTCTCTTACCCTCCTTCACATTGCCACTCTACTTCTCTTACCCTCCTTCACCATGCCACTCTACTTCTCTTACCCCCCTTCACATTGCCACTCTACTTCTCTTACCCTCCTTCACATTGCCACTCTACTTCTCTTACCCTCCTTCACATTGCCACTCTACTTCTCTTACCCTCCTTCACATTGCCACTCTATGTCTCTTACCCCCCTTCACATTGCCACTCTATGTCTGTTACCCCCCTTCACATTGCCACTCTATGTCTGTTACCCCCCTTCACATTGCCACTCTATGTCTCTTACCCCCCTTCACATTGCCACTCTACTTCTCTTACCCTCCTTCACATTGCCACTCTATGTCTGTTACCCCCCTTCACATTGCCACTCTATGTCTGTTACCCTCCTTCACCATGCCACTCTATGTCTCTTACCCTCCTTCACATTGCCACTCTATGTCTGTTACCCCCCTTCACATTACCACTCTATGTCTGTTACCCCCCTTCACATTGCCACTCTATGTCTCTTACCCCCCTTCACATTGCCACTCTACTTCTCTTACCCTCCTTCACATTGCCACTCTATGTCTGTTACCCTCCTTCACCATGCCACTCTATGTTTCTTACCCCCCTTCACATTGCCACTCTATGTCTGTTACCCTCCTTCACCATGCCACAATGCCATACATACACAACATTCAGCCATAGAATATATGATTTGACAATAAATGGGAACTACATACACTGTAATAAGAGTTGTGTAATTCTTTTAATAAGTTTTCACTCTCTGGTGAAAAAGAGTGTCTATATTGTTACATTCTGTTATCGTGTTACATGATTGGCTTACATTCAATCACACCATAGATGACTTGAGATTGTATGAAAACTATCACACCATAGATGACTTGAGATTGTATGAAAACTATCACAACATAGATGACTTGAGATTGTATGAAAACTATCACACCATAGATGACTTGAGATTGTATGAAAACTATCACACCATAGATGACTTGAGATTGTATGAAAACTATCACACCATAGATGACTTGAGATTGTATGAAAACTATCACACCATAGATGACGTGAGATTGTATGAAAACTATCACACCATAGATGACTTGAGATTGTATGAAAACTATCACACCATAGATGACTTGAGATTGTATGAAAACTATCACACCATAGATGACTTGAGATTGTATTAAAACTATCACACCATAGATGACTTGAGATTGTATGAAAACTACATACACCACTTTTCAGACACACAAGAACTAGCTGATACATGTTATGGCTTACTAGATACTTACATGTGTTAGAAGCTCTAAGTAATTACCGGCTGCCCATGGAGTCGTGCTAATAATGTCAAAAGCGAATGTTAATTTGTACACATTATTGGATAAGTGTGATGGCAATTTATTTCAGACACATTAACATATTTTGTTTCGTGAAAGTTTATTTCAGTTGTATAAGTTGTGTGTTTTACTGTCAATAAATTCAAAGCAAGTGGGAGAACGTACAGAGCAGGATATTAACAAGTACAACAGCGAACAACACAGACGTTGAGCAAACTCATCGTCGGAAGAAGAATTGGATGTTTTATACATTTTTAAAATAGCGCACAGCGCAGAGTTTTGCTATGCTAATCCAATCAATTAATTGACATGCAGAGTGGCGTAGGCGATCATGTATCTCCACAACCCTCTTGTCTCTTCTTAATAAGTCTAATTAGTGATATTATCTCAGGCCAAAATATATTTCATCCAGAAACGTCTCATTTTGTCTTCTTCTGTCTCGTGATCTATCCTTGTTATGCTACTTTTATCGAATGTCTCCTTCTGTCTTGTGGTCTATCCTTGTTATGCTACTTTTATCGAATGTCTCCTTCTGTCTTGTGGTCTATCCTTGTTATGCTACTTTTATCGAATGTCTCCTTCTGTCTTGTGGTCTATCCTTGTTATGCTACTTTTATCGAATGTCTCCTTCTGTCTTGTGGTCTATCCTTGTTATGCTACTTTTATCGAATGTCTCCTTCTGTCTTGTGGTCTATCCTTGTTATGCTACTTTTATCGAATGTCTCCTTCTGTCTTGTGGTCTATCCTTGTTATGCTACTTTTATCGAATGTCTCCTTCTGTCTTGTGGTCTATCCTTGTTATGCTACTTTTATCGAATGTCTCCTTCTGTCTTGTGGTCTATCCTTGTTATGCTACTTTTATCGAATGTCTCCTTCTGTCTTGTGGTCTATCCTTGTTATGCTACTTTTATCGAATGTCTCCTTCTGTCTTGTGGTCTATCCTTGTTATGCTACAGTTATCGAATGGTTTTTAGAACTGTTACCTATACATCTGCTTAGAACATGTGTGTGTCGCACTATTCAGTGAATACTGAATACTGATCAGTGTAAGTCAACTTTCTATGTTAGTTTCCGAAGTTGTATTACTCGTATCCGTTATATCTTGTGTCGTCATATTTCCAAGTATTGTTTCCTGTTTGAAACTTGACCTGCACATCAAACGTATTTCTACACCAGTTTCTGTCACCGTGACTTCAAGCAAACGAGTGGATACCAAAAAATCAAGTAGATTTACACAGGCGAAAGTTCACATCAGTAGGGAACAACTTTCTTGTGCTAGTTGGTCATATTCTGTCATTCACTAATTTTATTTACTCAGTGAATTGTCTCAGGCTCTGTGGCGACAAGTTACTGAGCGCGTTTGTAACGGCCACGGTACTGGGTTCGAAACCCGCAACAAGCAGTTGTGGATTCGGACAGTTCAGAAAGCTGTGGCAAGCTAATGAAGTATTTCTATTGCCTAAAAAGTCAATACAGCCTAAACATGCTGGATTGCTGGCTACGTCCTGTATAGGATATGCTAAACATTGTCTTGTGAAGTATACCGAATTACAGCACATTTTTAGTGAAGTGTACATACAAATGTTGTTGTGAAGTGCTCAGAATTACAATAAATTACAATCGCTTATGGAAACTAAAATTTCTCCTGATAAAATTTCTTCAGAAACCTATTCTAATGACCGTGTCTCTCTGACTCAGTGAGTAGATCTTTGGTTGAATTTGTCACGAGACGCAAATGTTTTATGATTTCTGCAACAGAAAGATCAGCTACAACGTTTATACCTATTATAAATGACAGAACGAATTCGTTCAGGAAGTTCTGTGACATCGGCTAAATAGCGTGTATACGAAGCAGTCGGACAACTAGACGACACAAGACACAAAATTGGGAATCATTCACTACAGTTCGTGGAACAAGAGATTGGAGCACATACACAATCTTTTGGAACGAAACCTTCGACAAAGAGGTACACACCAGCATATATTACAGTCGTATATTTGTGAATCCATGTGTCTGTAACGTGTTAAATTAGTTGAATTAGGCGTCTTTCATACGATACTGGAAGATATAACAAAATGTGTACAACGACTGAAGTACCACCATTGTAAGTAAGAAAGTACAATATAATAGCAATGCTTCTGGTGAAAAAATGTGAATATCCCGTCACTGTACGTGTCTGATCGCTCCACATTATATTTGGTATGAAACTCAGTTTGAAACGCATCCGAACTCTATAGAAGGTCTTGAAATAAAGTACCGGGACATTACACTATGACTATAACTAACATCCAAACTCTTGTTGTAGTGCCAATCTGAAAGAAACGGAAGAAACCAAAGTGACCTATTCACCATCAAGTATTAACAATCTATAGAATAGACAAGCTGAGCATAGTGGATACAAACTGATTACGGTGGGAAATAATGACAAATATACTGGTACTATTATAAGAAAGAGCAAAAACAGTGAAATGATATATGACTTCAGATAGGGTTTTGCTAGTCAGACAAAATGATAAAATAGTAGATATTAATATATATGATATATTATCATACAATTCCTTGCACCAACAGCATGCAAGTAAATTCAAGTAGGAAACATGAGGATAAATTAAAAATTATAGAGACTAACTGGACTTGAACCAGGTCCATTGTACTTTCTAGCGGCACCGAATCGCCTTGCAACTCGAGTAAACGGGTTTTCCGTACTTGACTAACCAAATCGTCACCAAAAAAATGCGATTTTGTCAAGACATTCATTCATACTATGTACTCAAGTCACCGAGAACGGCCCGATCGAAGCAAAGACTATTACAACAACAACAAACATCCCGTACAAGTACTGCAGTATCATCAGTAACACAAACATCCGTATTCATCCGTACATCAATAACTTCCGTATTCGTACTACAAGGGCCAATATACCTTCTTGTAAACATAAATAACATAGAGACAGTACAATTTTGCTTTAAATAATAGCATATAAAAGCAAATTCAAGTAGGAAGCATAAGGGTAAATTAAAAATTCTAGAGACTAGCGGGAATTGAACCATGTCCATTCTAGCGGCACCGAATCGCCTTGCAACTGGAGTAAAAGGGTATTTCCTTACTTGACTAACCGCATCTCCCCTAAAAAAAAGATGCGATTTTGTCAAGACATACCAACTATCTTCCAACAGTGACTTGAGTAGATCAGATCTACCATAGAACATCACAGGACAAATAAGACGCCACATTATAGTTCTTTTTAGGACTTCACCTAGAAGTCACAGTTGCTTCCCGGCTGGGCACCACAAAATAATAACCAGCAGTCACGCCACAAGAATCAACGACCCCCAGATGCACTGATATAACAAAATGGAAATGTATTCTTAGGTTGAAAGGCGTGCCTCGACCATACGGTGCAAATCACCAGTAAACAAACAAATAATGTAAGAGATTTAAAAACAGCTTGATATCTGTGAAACAAGACCAGGGACAGATTGCAATAATTATCATATCCCAGTAATGGCAAAATTAAGAATAAACTTGAAGAAATTAAAGAGAGCCATAGGAAATACCAAGCTAGACCTGGCAATGCTTGAGTCAAATAAAGAATGAAAGATACAACATTGCAGTACAGAATAGATACAACGCTGTAGAAAGGATAATAACTATACATGAAGAATGGCAAATGGTAACAGAATCAACAAATATCAAAAGAAATAATACCAGAATTAAAAATGACATCAAAGTAGAAATATATGACACATGGAATTTTACATCGGATGAACACAAAAAGAAAAGTAAAACAAAACGAAGATGTATATAAAAGAATACATAAAGAAATTAAACAGAAATGTAAGACAACGAAAGAAGTCTGGCTGAATGATAATTGCAAGGAACTTTAGGAACAAAGAGAAGATACATAATATATATACACACACACGAATTAGAAATTCAATCAACACATAGTTGTGTGAAAACAAAAGAATGATGTTAAAATAATAATGGACAAAGAGAAAATAATAAACAAATGGTCAGAGTCTATACAAGCATTGTGTGATGACAGCAGCAGGTCAGAAACAAACACATATGACTAATGTCAGGGACCATTAATATTAAAAGCAGAAGTAGAGGAAGCAATACAACATATCAAGGAAAAAAAAGCACAGGGCCAGATAACATCCTCAATCAATCAAGTGCCATGCCGACTGGCGTAGGCGATCATGTTTCTCCACGACTCTCTGTCTCTTGTGTTGTCAATAAGCTCGGTTGGTGAGCTTCTACCGTGCCACGATACAAGTCCATCTAGTAACTTTTCTCTTTGTCGTCCCCTATCTCTTCTCCCTTTGATCTTTCCAGTGGTTATTAAGTGTTCAAACTGTGTTCTTCTCAGCACATGCCCTAGAAACCTTGACTGTCTGCCTCTAATGTTTGATATGATTGATAAATTTACGCCAGCATCAATGAGAACCTCTGCATTAGTTTTCTTGGCTGTCCATGGTATTTTCATCATTCTTCTCAGAAACCACATTTCTGTAGACTCTAATTCGCTTTGAATTTTCTTGTTTACAGTCCATGCTTCACATCCATAAAAAATAATTGGTTTGATATAACATTTCAGCACTCGAATTCGGGTCTGCATTGATAGTCTTCCATTGCAAAAAATAGTTCTCATTTTTTGGAATGCTGATTTGGCTTGTGCTGTTCGGCTCTTTATCTCACATGAGTATCTACCTTCTGATGTTAACAGGGTGCCAAGATATTCACTTTTCCAACTTGTGCTAATTTTGTGTCATTAATTATTATGTTGCATCTTGGTGATGTATGTGATAACCCGCCGAAGACGGATGTGTCGGGCCATTGGCGCAAATAAAACGGCGACACAACGCATTTCCATTCTCTGGACTATATCCTGCTGGAAATCTAATAGGGCCATTGTCCTACTGCAATAGAGATCCGGCAGGAGTTTGAGAATGAACGCTGAAGAAGAAGAAGAAGTATGTGATAACATCCTCCTGGAAGAAATTATAACTGTTGGTGAATTGGGTATAGAAGTTATAACAAAACTACTGAATGACATCTATAACAGTGGATGTATACCTGGCGATCTCTTGAAATCTATCTTCATAGCTTTATCAAAGTAACCTGGTGTCATAGATTGTGGAGAATAATGTACAATTAGTTTAATAAGCCATGTAACCATATATATTGGCAACAAAGTGCAGCCAACGATAACCTAATTGGAGCATTTCACCGCATAAAACAAGGGGTTAGACAAGGTTGTGTGCTGTCACTCATTCTGTTCAATGTATAATAAAAAGTCTGTATTCTTAACATTTATTAATGCCATAGGGAGGGTGAGATGTTAGCAATCTCACATTTCAGTAGCTCTGCAAATGAGGGCGGTAGCCACCTCCTCTCCATCGCAGTCTTTACTTTCCGGATTCATTTAAGGCTGGATCGACCCGGGAGCCGCTGCGATCTGAAAAACATTTCCGCCTCAACTGGAGAATAAACCCAGGACGACTCATATCTGGAAACATCTGGAGATCGAAGATAGCAAGTAAACACATCAAACTGCGATTATTCAATGCAAGTGTGATCCCATCATTAACATATGGATGTGAAAGTTGGAAATCTACCGTAGTAATGTATAAGAAGTTAGTTTCCTTCGAGGATAGATGCCTCAGAAAAATCACAAATACTAATTGGAAAGACTTCAAATCAAACGACATACTAAGAGAGGAGAAGAGAGAGACGCCGCTGGACATACATCGGCCACGTACTTAAAATGAAGGAAGACACAATTCCACAACTAGTTTTCATGTGGAAACTAGGACACTAGACGGGGGGGGGGGGACGGGGAAGACCAAACACAACGTCCAGAACATTTATGAATGAATTAAAATCAACAGACATAAATACACAAGACCTGCAATCCTTGGCAACTGAACAACATGCAAGGAGAACTATGACATCCGCCATATGTCAAACTTGGTGGAAGAGGAACTGCCTGACTGACTACTCATATGCGAAGCCAGTTCGCTAATCACTGCGCTACGAGCCTCCCAACGTATTCAATGTATAAATGTGAAATGATAATGAGATCCATACAAGATATGCCAGGAATACATCAAACAAGGGGTTAGACAAGGTTGTGTGCTGTCACATGATCTGTTCATGTATAAATGTGAAATGATAATGAGATCCATACAAGATATGCCAGGAATATCAGATGGAGGGAATATTATAAACAATATACGGTACGTCTGATGATACAGTTTTATCAGCAGAAAATGAAGAACAGTTACAAGAAATGATGAATATAATTGCACAAGAAAGTCAAAACAAAGGTCGTAGTCTGAATAGCAGAAAAGCTGAAGTAGTGGTAATAGCATGGAATAAATATCCACCAGAAAGTAACATCAAAGTAGATGAGTCTGAAGTTAGTCAAGATATTCAAATAATTGTTACAGTAATAACATCAGACGGAAGATGTGTTAGAGAAGTCAAATATAGAATCGCCCAGACAAAGGAAACATTTCACAACATGAAGACCATCCTATGCAATATATCTTTGTCGAGTGATGTGAGAGAGTTCTTATAAATTATATAAAACCAATTCTGATGTATGGAAGTGAATCTTGAACATTCAGCAGAATATTGAAAAACTATATTGAGGCAGCAGAGATGTGGTTTTATAGAATAATGTTAAGAACACCATGGGCATAAAAAAAGCGTAAATAAGATATCTTGAAAGAGATTAAGTGAAAAAGAGAGCTACTTACCCGCATTAGAAAGAGACAGTTCCCATTTGTTGGAGACATGAGAAGCGGAAAGATAGAACACATTGTAACAACAGGCAAGGTGAAGACCAAGAGAGAAGATGCTTGACAACCTAGCATTGTGGCATGGGAGAACATCGGTATCGGATAGGATTGACAGCACACGAAATAGATGGCTATGAAAAGAAAGACATGATAACCAACGCCAGACGACATGGATCATAAGAAAAGGAAGGACATTACTACAGCCAGTTCATTACGGATAATGTGTCCACACACATTCCAAATTTTAAATATTCGGATGGATTTCATACAACTTCCGTAACTCGGAGATATAAAAAAAAACGTAGCGTCTGCTACCGATCATTATACATGCGCCCAAGGGACTTCCAGAGGAGGGGGAAGGAAGCTTCTCAGTGCGTTGAGCGCAGGTCGATGGATGCTGTGTTGTATGCGTCTTTAGCGAAAGTCGTTTTCCTAAATAATGTATGGCGTGTTACTTTAAAAACGTGGACACATTATCCCGTACCCTACAGCCAAACAATAATGCTTAATTCCTACGAGCTGATTATTATACGCTATCAAATTTACTGTTACAATGTGGCATGAATGCTTTGGGTATGAAGTTCTCATGTTCAAGGAATTGTAAGACTGATGTGGAATTTGTCATGATTACTATTCAGGATTTCTCCCTCTCTATTGATCTGAGCTGTACAATGTGGTACTACTTTGATGGCTGCACAATTAGCCTTAAGGATTCAAGAATTGATTCTCGGATATGTATCGATCTAACGTCCTCGACGATTTCGATTTTTCTCACTCAATCAGAAATTTAAATAACCATTATGTACAAGATAGACTAGATAATCGACTGCATCAGGAAGTGAACATCGTACATTTTGAGCACACATTGAGTTGAACATTGGTAAGAAAGATTAATATATGAAGTTTATTTTTAAAGGGAGTTTTTATATTGAGGTATTATCCTTTCAACCGCGAACGTTAGTCCAATTTGATTATATCAGAACTAGCATTAAATATAATGGTAGTTTTTGTTCCGATAATTCCACCATCACATTTGATTATATCTGATATGTGAGCCTCATATTTAATAGTGGTTTTAGTTCCGATAATTCCACCATCACATTTGATTATATCAGAGCTGTCAGCATCAAATATAATGGTGGTTTTTATTCAGATACTTCTGCCATCACATTTGGTGACGTAAAATGTACCTCTCTCAGTGAGATGCGCACCTTTCAGCTTCGGCCGCTTGTCAAATTTGGTTATCAGAGCTTTACAACCATCACAAAATTGTGGAGGTCCCGATTGTGGTAATCGCATCTATTCAATGTTTTTATACAAATCACAAATATTACAAATATTAATGTCTCTGCAATTGTGACCCATATTCAGTTTTAATTGAACTCAGTGTTAGACTGCGTGCAGGTCAAGTTATGACGCTGGGAAGGAGACTTTGTGCCTGACCATTGACAGTACTATAAGACCTAACCTGAAAAAGTACAGGTCATCTTTCAATACGTTTTTGATTATTGTCACGCATTCTATTGGTTACCGTTTATATACTTGGAATAGCCTTGGCTATTTTTGGAATGCGATTCCAAGTATATAATTATTGACCAACGGAAAACACGGAAATAGTCAATAAAAGGAAAGAATGGAGATCTAATTAATTCTTGAACATGATTTCTTCTGCAGCTTGGTCGCGCTTTATGGCTGTCCTGTCCGTGACCTTTAGATAAAACAATAAAAGACAAGTATTTCCGTAATCTGTTTTGTAAACGAAACAAAAGTACTGACATCTGCAACGAATCAAATTTAAAAAAACTATCGACGATATAAAAACTGCTTGCTAATTTGCCTACACCCCTCTGAAACGACTAGTTAGACTTTTCCGTTGATTTTCTTGGTAATTATAATTATACTTTGTGTTGACAAAAAGTTAAATCAAGAAAAATGGCAAATGAATAACTTTAGAAAAATCTTTTTCGATTAGCGAACGGGTCTAATATAAGAACGATCACAATTATAGCCTGTCACATTTAAGGTTACTTTCATCATGGGACCTCGTTTAGGGAACATAGTCATTGAATTTCCATGTCACTACGTTAGCAGTTTCAGATGGTTTAACAACCTTTCCTAAATAACACAACCTTTTCATTAAAAAAAAAAAACAAAAAAAAAAAAAAAAACTAAAAAAAAAACCGCTATTCAAGCACCAGTTACAGGGATTGACAAAATATGGCCGGAGGGCCATATCCGGCCGGCATCCAAGCTAATTTACTGGACCGCGAAACTGATTTGTGAAATTGATAAATGACTCAATAATTTGTGATATTTCTGTAATTTAATCACAATCAATCCTACAAGAACTGATGCTAATTTCCGCAATTGATGATGCAGTAATCCTTTTAGCTGTAAGCAGGTAACCAATAACAGATTATAGACATTCTTATAAAAGCACCGGTCATCCTCTTTTGAGTAACTGAAGCATAACCCGAATTATCATAAGGTTTGTCTCAAATTCATGGTTTTTTTTTGGGAAGAGGGGTCATCCAGATGCGTGTTTAGCCCTCCCCCCTAAGAAATGTATTTCAGTGCGGCTGTATCCCGCCCTACTGGAGGCGTCGCAGATACTCCTGGACAAATTAGTTGATAATTCTTTGTCAGATTTGTTGATTCGTCTACAATGGCGGAATATTTAGCATTTCCCATTCCATAGGAGTCTACCACAAAAGGACACATTGCAATATCCGCTAGTCTTCATATCTTCGTCATCCATGAAGATCACTTGACCGAAGACAAAAGTAAGAAACCCCCTACGGCATTCCTGAAAAGTAAGAAACCCCATACGACATGACTGAAAAGTAAGAAACCACATACGACATGCCTGAAAAATAAGAAACCCCCTCCGGCATGCCTGAAAAGTAAGAAACCCCCTACGACATGCCTGAAAAGTATGACACCCCATACGACATGCTTGAAAAGTAAGAATTCCCAACGGCATGCTTGAAAAGTAAGAAACCCCCTACGGCTAGCCTGAAAAGAAGAGAGTGGCCATGTTGGTTGTAGCCTGAGATAGACGTCCACATACCGAGTTCCACACGCACGTTCTGCAAATTCTATAGTGACGCTGAGAACTGATTTCATTATCATCAAGTACCGTTTCCGCAACGAAGTTTGGCTGCAACAGAACTCCAACATCCCCTGTCTCTTGTTTTGGTAGTGCATTCTGCTAGATTGTAACCTGTCCATCTTGTGATGTTACTCTCCGACTGACTTCCAAAGATATTAAACCCTAGACATAATGTAACTTTATTTCTAACAACAAACTGATTTTATTCATATATCTTGGTCCATTTCGTGTTAAAAATTTTAATATTGTCTCCCTGTAAAATCATACGTTATTCGATGGACCGATGAATCGTTCAAGATGATACATGATTTTTAATGAGAATCTCTATGTGTTTACATTTGTAAAATACAATATTTGCTAAACAATTGTGTAAATACTTATTTTTTTTGGGTTGCATTTTTACAAGGTATTTCGTTTCACTTCATTTAGTAATCTAAAATGATATATTCAGTGTTGATCATCAGTTTTGATTCATTGTTTAGAGACCGACCACGAAAACGATGGACCACTGAAATAAAAGAGGCGACAAATTCCACAATATAATCAGCACATAAACGAGCCGTCTCCAGAAAATTCTTCTACCCCTGACGCCGAAAGGCAACAAAGGGTTTCAGCCAACAGATAGATGCTGATCCAGCGGTCTATGGGCTCATGCCCTTTGACCCAAACCAACAGATAGATAGATAGATAGATCATCATATTCAGGTGACATAATCTTTCCAGAACGTATTCTTTCCTTTAGATCTCTTGAATTCTCCGCGGTCTTGAACAAGTTGTCCTGCCTCTACCAGTGACATGCGCAGGCATTCCTGAATGTCTTTTGTCCAACGACGTCTTAGGCAGCCTTTGTTCCTGTTGCCTTCTATAATCCCCTCCAGTAACACTATCTCCATGCCGTTGTGACTCTTAACGTGACCGAAAAACACTAGATTTTTCTTTAATATGGTGTTCAGAAGCCAGCCTTCCTGCACGTTAATTGTTCGCAAAACCTCCTGGTTTGTTTTCCTTGCTGTTCATGGTATTCTCAAAACTCTTCTATAGCACTTTAATTTAAATGAGATTAGTCTCTTGACCACTGTTTTATTTAGTGTCCATGCTTCACATCCATATATCCGCCACAGGAAACACACATGTACGTAGTAAACACAATTTGGTTCGTGTGTTAGTACCCTGCCATAGTTTCTTTAGCTGTTTTAATTTTGCCATTTGTTGATTCCACTTTAATTTACTTATGCATTCAGTTTTTCAACAAATATAGACCTTCTTCAAATCACACGTTTTATTATACACAGCAGTACCACACTCATAGAAACACATTTTGTTTCGGAGAACCCTGTGGATTATCGCTTGAAGCTACGGAGTTACGTGCCATGAGTGGTACTCTCAGCAGGCGGCGTTCCGCTTCGTTGACAGTGACGGAGTAGATATGGTAAACCACGTTCAGTGAAGTCAATTCTCTACGTCTTTTGAAAACTTATTTTGAAACCATATAAACATTAATATACAACTTTAGCAAACTTTTATTTTATTTATCATACATGCCATTTGAAATATTGAATAAAGATTTTTTATCGTGAAAAAACATTAGGTGGTGTAATTAGATGTAGAGATATGTGCAAGAGATAATTGAACCTAGTGCGTGTGTGTGCGATTAAGTTCATATAATTGTGTCTAATGGATGGAACGTTCACTGAACACGTTTATGGTTAAGAACGGGCTTTTCCTAATACAATTGGATTTGTATGACCTAGCCAAGTAGGTGAGAATGAAGTATTACCGTATATCTGTTAATTACAATCTATCTACTCTGTTTAAAAACAATATAGACATTCAATCGAGCAAATATGATATAACTGCAAACTGGCTTGTGACAGAACGAAAAATACGGTAACTGCAACTTTGAAACAAGAAATTACTTATCCACATTTTCCTGTTTGCATTATCGACATTGCTTATCAGAGCTTTACATAATAATGACATTCAACACTGGAATCTCTTTATACTATATAAGCTTGAAATATATATACAAATGTGTGCGTATGACCTTTTCGTGTATTAGGTGGTTATTTAGCAGGTTAGTGTGTTTCGGTCGAGTGGCACGGCTACTTTTCAATGACCTTTGCTTTACGGAGGTGTCGTTTGTGTTCTAGCCTGGACAAATCATTGTAATGATGAAATACATGTTTTGCATTCTATAATAAAACAAAGACAATCATTGGTCTAAAGCCGAAGCTTGTGTATCACTGACACGTCAAAAAGGTGATAGTTACAAAAATACGATAATGTATATCGACAGTAGCATATGCCAAGAGCATGGAGATCACGTGAACTGTGTTCTACGTCACTTATAGTCATTTTGGCTCATCCGAGATAGTCGACAGTATAGAACACTTTCAACAGAATTAATTACGACCCCCATGAGTAATGTTTATTTATTATTGTTGAGCGTACAATTGGTCACTTGTTATATACCTGGAGTCGCCAGGCTTTTTGGGGCATGCGATTCCAAGTATGTATATAGTGACTAACAGAAAACACAATAATAATTAAAGGACGTAACGAATGGGGTCCTAATTAACTCCAATGGAAGGTCTTTGCCGGAGATGGTCATGGCTCATCGGAAATCATCTTTCTGAAATGACGCATTTGCCATTGTCGTGATTTCATTGGTCATTCATGTGTCTACTTTGTATAAACAGTCAATGCAAACCTCTTGAGAAAATCAAATAGTCACGTCTTATACCCATACATGTCCAACATTCAAGCGTGTGTAACAGGAGGTAAATGTCCAACATTCACACGTGTGTAACAGGAGGTAAATGTTCAACATTCAAGCGTGTGTAACCGGAGGTAAATGTCCAACATTCAAACGTGTGTAACAGGAGGTAAATGTTCAACTTCAGACGTGTGTAACAGGAGGTAAATGTTCAACTTCAGACGTGTGTAAGATGACGTAAATGCCGAACTCTCACATCATCAGTCCCAAATAGGACAACACCCAGGTCATTCGATAACCAGATACGCCCTGATATAGCCACACACAAAAATGTCACGGTTGAAAAGGCCGTGTCTTTCTCCAGAAAGACAAATCCAGTACTAAACAAATAAACAAGGGTGGTAATGTCCAACTCCCAGATGTGTGTAACAGGAGGTAAATATTAAACTCTGAGAAGTGTGTAAAGGTGGTAAATATCAAACTCTGAGAAGTGTGTAAAGGTGGTAAATATCAAACTCTGAGAAGTGTGTAAAGATGGTAAATATCAAACTCTGAGAAGTGTGTAAAGGTGGTAAATATCAAACTCTGAGACGTGTGTAAAGGTGGTAAATATCAAACTCTGAGACGTGTGTAAAGGTGGTAAATATCAAACTCTGAGACGTGTGTAAAGGTGGTAAATGAAGAAGAGGAAGTGATGCTGCGACCTTCGAACTATTAAAGTCCCCGACATAAATATCTAATATACCAGATCTATGCTGGACTTGGCTACGTGATTACTTAAATTATGGTCTGTACACATGGGTCCGCCTCAAATGCAAGAAATTCTAGTTCTGCTAACTTCTTTTTCCTCTTCTTAGTATGTTCTCAAACTCATTTAGGTTAGCAAGATGTAGTCCGGAGTACGAAATGCCTGTATCATGGATTACAGGTCAGCTGTGATATCTGTTCCTTTTAATCGGACATATTTCAATATGATTCCTATGTCACTTTGATCATACACAGGTTGGACAGCCAACTCCAACCCAAAACCTTCTTAATCACATCTCACAACACGGCATGGAAGGTAGTTTTTCTATTATTTTTCCATTTTCGGGTTCAGGCGACGGGGGATTCGATCCTTACCAGCAGCGTCCAATGGTGGCGTATAGTGGAAATTTCTCTATAGAGGACAGCTGTGGATAAGTCTCTGGGCAAATAAGCAGTCGCTGACCAATGACTGAAAGTGTTCACCGAACCAGGACGCAAAGACCAAAGAAGATAGCTACATTGACAGATTGCAGTTGCCTACCGAAATCAATCCAGAAAAACAGAAATGAAAGCCTTCTGCATAACATCAGACATGAGCTAAGACATATCCAAAAATCATCAGCTATTGCCCTTCAATGGATACCATCACACTGTGGAATCATGGGAAATGAGAAAACGGATGCTCTGTCAAAACATGAAGCGAAATGAACAACACAGACACCCACTGTCTTACAGAAAAGCAAAAACAATAATCCAGAACACATACACAGCAAAGTGGAAGAAACAAATGGAAGGGGAAGACGCACATGATGCAATACATCACCTCCAAACATATAAACAGACCACACTATTTCGACTTAGAACAGGCCACTGCAGCAGACTGTTGGGTCACCTTTACCGATTGAGGATCTCATACACATATGAATGCCCATTTGTATCCGGAACCCAGACTCCTGAAAACATACTTAAGGATTGTCCAACATGCAAAGAGCAGAGGCAGCAGACCTGGCCAGAGGATATAGACTTGAGGTAAACGCTATGGGGCAGTCGTTCTGACCTGGAGAAGACAGTGGATTTCGCCCTGACAATATAACATGACCGTATATGCTGAACACAGAAGTACAAGATTGTCCAGAAAGTTGACACTACGCCCCTTGTCCATGATAAAATTCATGACTGAATTCATGACCGTCTACACGATATAGGACGTAATGACAAATAGGAAATCAAGCCTTTCGTATGATTCATTTTACTATTCCAGTGATTTCCATTGGTAACTCAGTGTGTGGCGCATGGCCGTGAGGCTAGAACGTTGGTCTCAGAATTGTGAGGTTCAGAATTCGTTCCCGCTAAGGACTGGGTTTTTGTGTGTGTCGGAGTGTAAATTAAAAAAAACTCGCCCTGAACATGGCGTGGTGACAGCAATGGCATGCGGCCTTTATCATACAAACCACTCGAATACTCTGTAACTTCGCAACGGTAAAATACAGCATGCCACTTATTGCTATTATACTTTGTTTGACAGTCAATCAAAATCAGGGAAATACCCGAATTAGTCATTTTAAATAGTTGGATTTCCTATCAGCCAACATGTCTTATAGTCGTAGGCAATGACTGCAATACGACTATGGTCTGCTTAACTGGAATGAGATTTCTTGCTTATTTCCGTATTGTATTTACACGTTTTCAGAGAAATGGGCAAGTAAGTAGGATCACATCTGAATTGATCTCCGGTAGACGTGTTCAGATATATAGAAATGAACAAGAACTAATGGTGGCGGGCTTTCAGTCGTTAGTGACCTCATCAGCGCTACCACGTATCGATTGCAACACAAGGCGATTAAAATAACATTTGAAAACAGATCTCATATTCTGATACCATTGACTAACTCTATTTGGCGTCCATTTATACGTGATTGATCCATCTGATCATGTCTGAACGGTTTACAGTCGGTGGTCAGATATGTATCGAAGAACATTAGTGCGGAGAGTTGCTTGGGCGTAGAGATTAGGCTTTGGGTTTCTGACTAATGTGCTGGATGTGTTTCAATCATCCGGTTTCTCGTGGTTAAACGTGGACACAACATGTGGGGGTGGGGGGACTAACATTGAGACCTGGCATGCATGATTAAAGAGGTGACTAATAATTTTTAACATAGCCCTTCACAGCTTACTCGCTCACAGGGCGGCCCCTTTGTGGGTTACATATATATATATATATATATATTGATAGATAGTTAACACAAGTCCTTGATCAACAAATAGGAAATGACATTTATTCACAAAGAATAATTGCATCAGCATCATCTGTTTTCTGTCTCACTCAATCACATTCTTTCTCGATGTGATTCCTAGGCTAACAGATTTCATATGTTTTTTTGGTTTTCGAATAAATACTGTGCTTTTATTTAAAACAAAACCGTATACTATTAAATCCTGAAATTAATTGGCACTTTTCACATCGACATCTCAACATACCTAAATGTTCAGCTGGACAGAAGGCTAAGCTTCATCAACTTTATTAATGACTAATAATGCTGAAAGAAAGCATCTAGATGGTTGAATTTGCTAAAGCGATTTGCAAGTATATACTGGGTGGTCAATAAGGCAACAATTAGACATGTATACATAGGATAGGTTAGATCCATACTAGACTATAATCTCCTCTTGCACGCACATCATCAAAAAGCTTCTGCACACACTTGGATAGAGTACAAAGCCAGGCTCCCCGCTTTATTTGTGGCGGCATAAGATCAACACCAACAGTGGTTAGTACAATCGATGGAAACATAGAACCACTGGACATTAGAAGAGAAATGGCAGCTGTGGAAAGATACAAACGACTCCTACAAAACATCCCAACAAAGAAGTAGTCAACAAATGAACACACAAAACAAGATTAAAACAAATATCTCCAGTACACATAGAAGAAGAACTAAACAAGAAATATCACCTTCCAGAAGACAGAGAGGAATCCGAAAGAACATAAAATATAACACTTAATCTTTCAGGACTTGATTATGTTTAGGTTTGGACCAAATTAATTTTATAAAATTTCCTTATATGTGTTTTTTATTGTATCACTTGACATACTAATATTGATAAATAGTGTATGTGTAATATATCATTGGAAAGGGGAATGGATACAGAATATGAATATATAAGTACATTGATGGTATGTGATTACTTTACAAGGTTAGAGTTAGCCTTGTGAAGTAATACAATATCAAATCAAAGCCAGTATACTGGTGATTGGTCCTGTAGACCCATAGTATAAAGCCAGTATACTGGCGATTGGTCCGGAAAGAGTTAACGCATCTCTCATTCTATCAAAATAAGCACTGAATGATTGGCAATTGACAAGTCAGTAACCAAGGTAAAAAAACAAAAACACCTTTAAGTCCAGTGCACTAGAGGCTATCGATTCCTAACCCCAAGAACTGGATCCAAACATACACAGATTGGTCAGCCTTAAAAGCTACCATCAATGCAGGATATAGCTCTCTCATAGTCATCCTTGACAAAACATAGTTATCCGCTGCTTGTGTAGAGTTATGCAACAACAATGATGCAGAAGCAACATGTAAAACACTCATATATCATCACCAAATACAAAAATGATGCAACACGTCAAAACAACCTAGTAATATTCACATACTCCTTATCTCGTCTATAAGCAATTGAAAACTGGAATTGAACAGCTGAGAAAACCTTAAGCAACATACTTCAGGCTACAAACATACATCCTTTGGCATCAATACTACATCACAGTCGATACGAGGTCACACAGGTATCAGTGGGAATGAAAGTGCTGATAAACTGACAAACACCTGAGCAGTCATGCTCCAACCAGGATTTTCCACCAACCTTAGCTAAACATATATTGTCCACAACTGTAAACAACAATGGTTTGACCTCCGGGCCACTGGATCAAAAGAAAGAATGCTATATGCAGACATGATCCAACTAAATCTACAAGACAGCATAAATAGGCTACATCGCAAAGATCAAACCACAATAGCAGACGTAAACAACACATGTACAACTTAACAAATACCTACAAAGAATTACCGCAGACTATACACCATACTGCAACCACTGCAACATACAAGAAGGGGAAACAGTAAAACATCACCTTATTGTATACCCTGTAGTACAAAAACTACGAAAAGAACTGTTGCCACAGCCCCTCTCCCCTTGACCAGCACTTTTATACAGTCACAGCACAGCTGAAGAAGACATGCATCTACCATCACCTGGCACATTGAAGACAAAGTGAAAGCTGGCAACCCCGGAGTAAGTTTGACATCGCGCTAGCTCGACTTCAGTGTCAAAATGTTCATTATCTTGCTTGTTCACACCTTCACTCATCAGTCTATAAACGACAATCTAATCTGAGTTCTTTGCGACTGCACGAGTTGGTTGGTCACTAACTGTGAACTACGGAATCTCGATGTAGCATGTTTTTCAAAATGTGAGAACCCTATCAAAGCTTATCAACTGTTTGCCCTAATTCTTAATGGTAACTTGATAATTCAGATGCACTTAGAGATCGATTTAATTAACCAGTCTTTATTCATGTAACAACAAGTAAACATTTCTGAAAACAGATAATTGTTCACTACTTACGAATGACTTGAAAGTTCATCAGATCACTCAATTAAATGGCTCAGTTAGACTCCCTTAAAATCCAACTGAAGATGATTATTCAACTAAAACTCTGTGATATCGCTGGCTACTGAATTTCTCACTGCTGATTTGCTTGTAATTAATGAGCTGCGTAACACACATCAAAGATTAATAAACAACATCTTAAAGAAACTATTGAAAAAAATGATCGCTCACTGGACTTGGTTCCTGGATGCCAAGAATTTCCTCCTTTCATCTGTCGCTCCTCCTGTCCAGTATCAGGTGGTTATCCATCTAGTATCTGGAAAAGCTATGTTAAGGCATCTCTTGGGACATGTCAATGTGATGAAATATCTAACAATACTATTCTTCTCTTAGTAATGTATCACATGAGTCACCGTACGGTAACGTTTCGCGTGGTCACATAGGTGTGTCACATTTTGACAATAATCAATCAAGGCATGTTTAATAATAATCAATCGAGCAGTGTTTAAGAATTAATCAATCAAGCAGTGTGTCATGTGACGTATTTTTTCCAGAACGTTGTCTTCCCAATGAACTCTCTGAAACCCTCTCTGTCTTGAACAATGTGGCTTGCATTTTCCACGATGTATTCGTGTTATCTTTAATGTGGTCAGTCCATCGTTTTCTTTTCTCGCCCTTTCTCCTCTTCCCAGGCACTCTGGCATCCATTATTTGTCTTTCTAAACAGTTGTGTCTCTTTATATGACCAAACAGGTGTAATTTTCTTTTTGTTATTGTGTTTAGTAGCCAAGACTTTGGGATCAGCAATGTATTTATAATCAAACAGTATTTAACGACAATCAATCAAGCCGAGTCTAGCGATAATCAATCAATCGTTGAGCTTTCGATCTTGCACTAAAATCCAGGTGATTGTGTTTATATAAATGATTACTTTTAGCTTAGTAAACACTTCTTTGCGCAGTCTCTCTTTGATTGCTTTACTACTTGTTGACACATGTAACTAACATGTCATCCTGATTCTTGATTAGAAACTGGCATCACAGCACGTGGGGCATTCCCATAAGTGCTCCGCCCTGTGTTCCTGCAGCCATCCGACTAGTTTGTATTTCGAGTTTAATGCTGCCGAAACAGACGTCAGCATCAGGGCACAACTCTGGCCCTTGCGACAGGTTTTTTATTGTTCCGTTCACCAACGTCGTGCCCGTAACTAGTTCAAGCGCAACGTCGGCCTGTCGGAACAACACGGTAACTGTTATCGAAGGTTACGACTACGGGATTGTATAGATGACGTGCCATGAAGCTTCTATAAGAAGATAACCTCAATATAAAGGCATGTCATCTACAAAGGTTTTCTGTTGCATGGTTGGTTTGTCTAGTGAGCCATTGGTGAGACCCACAGACGCAACCGCATGCGCATCTAACATGTCATAACCCTATCAACCTTGTATAGATGAAGCGTATGTGGTCAATAGTTTTAGTGATTCAATGCATCTCTCTCTCTCCCTCTCTCCCTTTCTTTCTCTCTTTGTTGTGTGAGCTTAAAGTAATAAATTTATTCATAACAAATTTTTCCGCATCCGTGAGACACAATTTTCCATGAGAAAGCCTTGTCACAAATGTTTAGGGTGAAATGTTTAGGGTGAAATGTTTAGGGTGAAAACCCGATGTCGAAAAAAGTCATAGTACAGAAAACGGCCACGCCGAGTAATATGTGTCAGAACGAAATGGGAAGATGTGGTAGACAAACATTAAACCTTGACAAAACACATTGAATTTTCCGAATTGAAAGGCAGAGTATTGAGAACGTAAATACCTCTGATGTCGTATGTGTCTGGACATTTGAGTAAATTAACTGGTCACACAGCACATCTTCAATCTTTGGCTAAATCTTGCTGAAAATCTAGCACGCCATTGTCATTCTACAAGAGGTATTCCGTAGCGCTTTAAAAATGGAAGCTAAGAAAAAACCACGTAACATACATAGTAGGAGATTAATTCTTGATACAGTGTTATCACTGACGCTTTAAAAATAGCCCACATTCTCCTGGTAAAAAACCCAGATAGATCCATACTATGTAATTCAATATAAATAATACTGGAATAATAGGTAATGTACCATTGTAAAATATATATCCCAACTCCCCCCATTTTTATTTGCCATTACGTCGTTTAATGAGAAATTAGGCGATCTGTTTTGAAGATTGGAAGGATTTATCCGTATTTTGGCTAAATTCCTATGAATTTCTGATAAAAAAAAGCAAACCCACATTAAAGATAAATTTAACAAAAATAATACCCGCACATCAGAGAACGGCCCAAAATCCCAGTTAGTGAAAACAAACCCAACCAACGCTGATTGAGATGAATCTGGTAAAATTTGAAGTGAGCACAGGTGGGAGTGCCCTAACCTATATAGTAACATGCACTTGGGTTTTACACTGGTCTCGTACTTAGTAACACGCACCGGGTTTACACTGGTGCCGTATCTAGTAACACACACCGGGTTTACACTGGTGCCGTATCTAGTAACACGCAACGGGTTTTTCGCTAGAGTCGTATCTAGTAATACACAACAGGTTTTAAAGTGGTCTCGTATCTATTAAATCACAATGAATTTTACACGGGTCAGGTGTGGTTTGGACTATAGGAAAGACGCTAAAAGCACCTCCTCATGGTGCATCTCATTAACAAGTACAAGGTACATTCTAAGGTAATATGAAAAACCTGGCCAACACTTTATGAATCAACCCCGGACAGTGTCAATATGCTCCGGGCAGTATCGATATTGCGGTGGAATATAATGGAATATAAATCCACTGCACAAAGACACACATTATCTATTATTAATACCTCTTGACCTCCAGTCTACATGAGAAAAAAATGTGGTAATTGCTGTTATTTCCAAAACCTATCTATTCTCTAAACCCTTTATTGTCTTTCTGCGTCAAGGGTAGAAGAGTTCTCTGGAGATGGCCCTCGTGTGTGGTGAGTATATTGTGGAATTTGTCGCCTCTTTTATTTCGCTGGTCCATAGTTTTCGTAGTTGACCTCTAGGTCTGCCTCCACTGTATCTGTTTAGCATAGCTTGCTGTGGTATGCTGTCTGGCGGTAGTCTGCTGATTTGTGCAAACCATTTGTCTCTTAATACGTACTGATATTTCCAAATTATCAATAGTTGTTTGATCAGGCCACCTTCCTCCAAGAATAGGACGTAGGCACTGCATGGTCAATCTATTTAACAGTCTCTTTCGTTGCATACGCACGCACACGCGCGCACACACACGCACATACACTATCTTCTGTTGCATATGTATTGACAAATTTACACATACACACACAGTCTCTTATGTTGCATATGTAATGTCCAGTTTACATGCGCGCACACACATACACACTCACAGAGAGAGAGAGGGAGATAGAGAGTGAGCATATAGCTGCTTTATACAGTAAAATAGATTTAAAGAAAACAGCAGCTATCTACTAACATAATTTGCAATTACAAGAAGCAACCAACACACACACACACAAAAACACAAAAAAAACACCCCAAAAAAACAACAATAAACAACAAACCAAAAACACACACACACGCCATAAGTCAGTGAACAAGAAATTGGAAGCAAAATACATAGGGCAGTGTAGTAAGTGCATGTTCTACACCTGTACTCCCTCCCACCTGTGTATATCTGACACGGTATTTGATAACCACATCTTGTGCAATGATATCACTCTTCAGAATCATCATAACACGTGTATGTGGGTGTATGTGGGTATGTGTGGGTGTGTCTGTGGGTGATAAAACGTAAAAGCTAAAGCAATGGTGTCCGAAATGTTTGATGTTGACGCCCCCTCCTCCTTATACATTTTGCAAAGATCATACTGAACCTCTAACATTTAGACTATAATTTAGCCCCAAACCCAGTTTTCAACCGCGTCATAATTCCTGGAAAATAGAGGTCAATCTGGGCTTGAGGTGTAGATGCTGATGTTTCACTATATTCATCAGTACATAATTTTCAGTCAGTCAAATTAGCTGTGATTATAACAATAATTTGTGTTTAGTTTTTAAAATATATTTGAAATATATTTTTAAACATGCTTATCCACCGTAGACGGATGTGTTGGGACATTGTCGCAAATAAAACGGCGACACAAGACATTTTCCATTCCCTGGACTGCTTCCTGCTGGAAATCTAGTAGCCCCATTGTTCTGCTACAAAAGAAATGCCGCGGGGATTTGAGAATGAATGTTGGAGTAGACGAAACATGCTTTTATTGTAACCGAAAAGCAATAATGCCTTAAATGGACTAAATGCCCACATCGACCACCCCCCCCCCCCGTCTCTTTAAATCATCTTACACCCAGTTTGGGAATCACTGTGCTAAAGAATAGACCTAACACAAGTACGAGATGTACGTAACAGTAAAAAAATAAATTCACATTACAACAGAAACAGACACCACAATGTACTAGTAAAAGTATTTGTGTCGCTGTTTCTTACAGGACTGCAGTATGTATGTTTATAACCCTGAGGGAAAGAAACGAAAAACAAAAAGTTGAATAGATACAATCACGTGATAAATTTTAGATGATTATGGAAAACCGACTTAATCAATGGAAAAACAGCATTTTACTTCCGCGTTCATCTATGTATAATTAAGCATGTATTGCACGTACAGAGCCGGGTGTGCCCTACGGCTATCGACAATGACTAAATTGCGTATTGTGATCTCATGATAGTGGTGAATATAGAATAACCATTTTAACATTATTATTTCTATATATCAGCGTTTCTAAAACTGGGTTTCGCTAGGAAGCTAGAGTTTCCGCGAGAAATGTTAATGGCTAGGCTAGTCAAGAAGTCGTGGGTTTGAATACGATTGGTGACGTCTTGTTTGCAAGTTAGGCTTTTTCGGAGATGCCTGGAAATTATATCTTGAAACTACGGAGTTTATAGCTTGAAATTCACTCGGGAGTGAGACAGGGATATGTACTATCCCACCTATTGTTCATAACATACATATATCACATTTGCAAAGTAGCAAATACAACGGAAGAAATCAATTTGAAGGATAGCTTAAACGAATTGCTATTTGCAAACGACCAAGTGCTGGTAGAATCATCAGAAGAGCAACTACAAAGACAAATAGATTATACCAAACATGTCAAACCTTTAACATGAAGATAAATATAGAGAAGACCAAAGTAATGAAGATAGGAAGAAAAGAAAGAAAAACCAATATATATATATATATTGGAAACAACAGACTTAAGCAAATGACAGAATTCACATACCTAGAAAGCAATATAACAACAGACGGCAGGAGCAGCACATAAATACATAATAGATGTAATACAGCATACCAAGCCCTAGGAACAATCTTCAGAAATCAAAATGTAGATTTAAACACCAAACTAACACTATTCAAAACAATGATTATACCAACGCTGTATTAACAATACCAAACATGGACAACGATAACAAGATAAACGTAAACTTGTCACAGCTGAAATGGCATGCTTGCGCAGAATCCTAGGAATATCGCTAGAGACATAGTGAGAAATGGGGACATTAAACAAAGAATTGTACCACCTAAATCTTGGAATATATTTAAAAAAACAACAGATCAAATTGTTTGCACACATTAGCAGACTACCATCAGACAGCATACCACAACAAGTTATGATACACAGATACAGTCAAGGCAGACATAGAGACCGATCACGAAAACGATGGACCAACGAAATAAAAGAGGCGACAAACTCCACAATATACTCAGCACACACGAGGTCCATCTCCAGAAAACTATTCTACCCCTGCCGCTGAAAGGCAACAACGTGTTTAGCGAATAGATAGATAGACTTCGGAGTTACCTGCTATGAGTGTCAATATCAAAATCAACAGAAATATGTACATGTGTTATCAATATGTACCTGTGTTATCAATATGTACCTGTGTTATCAATATGTACATGTGTTACCAATATGTACATGTGTTATCAATATGTACATGTGTTATCAATATGTACATGTGTTATCAATATGTACATGTGTTATCAATATGCACATGTGTTATCAATATGTACCTGTTTTACCAAAATGCACTTGTGTTATCAATAGTAGCTGTTTTTTTTCTGATTTTGATATTTGACTTGTGTTACCTCAGTTCCCCCCCCCCCCTCATCAATTTCCAAATTCGGGCTGTTTCCCATCACTGAAGCTTTACCTCCTGCTGCGATTCGTACTCTCGATACTATGAGTGGTTCTCTCGATACTATGAGTGGTACTCTCGATACTATGAGTGGTACTCTCGATACTATGAGTGGTATTCTCAGTGTTGAGTAATGCAATCTGTACTATGAGTGATATTTTCTGTACTATGAGAGCTACTCTCTGTACTATGAGTGATATTTTCTGTACTATGAGAGCTACTCTCTGTACTATGAGTGATACTCTTTGTATTATGAGTTTTGCTCACGGTACTATTAGTGCTCATAGTACTATGGGTGGTACTCACGGTACCTTGAGTGATAATCTCTGTACTATGAGTGATACTCTCTGTACTATGAGTGATACTCTCTGTACTATAAGTGATACTCTCTGTACTATGAGTGGTACTCTCAGTGCTGAGTGATACTCTCTGTTGTACTATGACTGATATTTTCTGTACCATGAGTGATACCCTGTACTTGGAGTGATACTCTTTGTACTATGTGGTTTACTCACAGTACTTGAGATAATGTTTTTATCTATGAACATATGTATGTTATCTCTGAACATATGTATGTTATCTCTGAACATATGTATGTTATCTCTGAACATATGTATGTTATCTCTGAACATGTGTATGTTATCTCTGAACATGTGTATGTTATCTCTGAACATATGTATGTTATATCTGAACATATGTATGTTATCTCTGAACATATGTATGTTATCTCTGAACATATGTATGTTATATCTGAACATATGTATGTTATCTCTGAACATGTGTATGTTATCTCTGAACATATGTATGTTATATCTGAACATATGTATGTTACCTCTGAACATATGTATAGTATCTCTGAACATATGTATGTTATCTCTGAACATATGTATGTTATCTCTGAACATATGTATGTTATCTCTGAACATATGTATGTTATCTCTGAACATATATACTACACGTTATCTTTGTATCTAATTTGATATTCTTGGAGTTAGTACACACAGCATACTGGACATGTTCTCTGTATTATTATAATACCGTTTTCAAACTGTTATATCATTTATCTATGACAAAACATAATATATATAATTTACAATAATATGTGTTTGTATTATAGTTGAATTTCGTTTATCGTATTCTTGAACTAGTTGGTCCAGAAGTAGATGCTACGCTCTTGGATAGCGGCGATGAGCATGGGATACTGCCGCAATACTTCCCTTCAGGTTTAAGCAACACCTGTTTTTCATAATTCATGGAGTTTCTACTTCATGAACCAACACGATCATATAAAATGGTATTATCAACTGGATTCTTCTCGTTTTTATTGATATTTCTTTCACATTCAGCCACCCGCAAGCTCTACATGCAGGAAAATAAATGCTCAAACTGGTATAAGAATACACGCGTGGGAACAAAAACAAACTTACCAATTCCTTCTGTACTAGTTTCACACTTGGATTATATGTTCATGTGCAACCACTCTCATATCTTGGATAGGAAAACATTGGCTTAGCGTAATTTGTGTAAGTTCTTTTAGTAAATGATACAGTAATATTCATTCTAAAAGTTAGTGTATTGAGAAATTTGCAAGAATTGAGATGTATTCAACGACTGTTTGAATACAGGGAATGCAAGAATTGAGATGTATTCAACGACTGTTTGAATACAGGGAATGCAAGAATGGAGATGTATTCATCGAGTGTTTGAATACAGGGCACGCAAGAATGGAGATGTATTCATCGAGTGTTTGAATACAGGACATGCACGAATTGAGATGTATTCAACGACTGTTAGAATACAGGAAATGCAAAAATACCACAGAATTTGTCACATATCATTAAAGTTGGTGAAATTGCCTTTATTTATTAAACCAGAAACAAGATCATATAACAAGATCTTACATTTATGTTGTTTATTGAAGGTTGTTCATTATTAGTGGTTCTCAACTGTTTCTCATCTGTGATCCCCTTCAGTGATTGACACATAACGTAGACACTCGTCGAACGTAGACAGTATTTAACATCATTCAAGGCAAACATGGTAAAAAATCTCAGAAAACCAAGATCATGGCAAGATGGAAAGAATAATGTAAGGAAATTTATGAGGAAAGCCAGAGAAACAAGGACAAAATAATATCCAAAACAGAAGTAAAATAGAACCAGAGCCCAGTTTAGATGAAGTCAGATGGCCCATTAAAAACCTGAAGAGAGGGAAATATCCAGGTTGTGATAATAAAACTGCTGAAATGATCCAGGCAGGAGGTGAAACCACCATCACCATCTATCACACAAGATCTAGAAAAGTATAGCTTGGCCCAAGAAATGAACACAATCAGTCTACATACCGTTACCGAAGAAGGAAATCTAAAACTATACATCAACTACAGAACCATTGCACTGATCAGTCAAGTCAGAAAAATACTACTTGATATCATCGTGAAAAGACTACAACATAAGCTGGAAGGAAATTTAAATGAAGTATAGGCAGGTTTCAAAAAGGGCATAGCACCAGAGACCATATTTTCAATATGCGGAACATCATAGAGAAATGTAGAGAGTTTAATGTTGACATCTACACATGCTTTATTGACTTCACTAAAACATTCGACTGTGTGCACCATCAAAAACTTTGGAATCTCATGAAGGACATGGGTTTCCCCTACACCTTACAAAAACATTATCTCAAAACCAGCAATCAACCGTGACAGTAAATAGTGAACCATCTTATTGGTTCAGCATGGAAAAAGGAGTCAGACAAGGATGTGTCCTTTCACTATATCTCTTCAATATTTATCCAGAGCCTATGATAAGGATTGTAAGAAATAACCAACAGAAATACAACGTCGATCCACTTACCATTAGAAGTCACGAGATACCAGAACTACTCTGATGATACAACATTATTGGCACACAGTCAAGCGGGTTTCTAACACCTCATAAATTTCATTAAATAATATAGTGAAAAACAAAATCTATTTTTGAATGAAAACAAGTCCATGATTATGACAAGCGACAAGACCACTAGCAATCTCTTAATCAGTATCAATAATAGCGAAGAGTCACCAATTTTGAATACTTTGGTTCCCTTATCAACAGGAACGGTGATTTATATGAAGAATTCAGAAGAAGGTTGGCTACTGCGTCAAAATATCTGATACAAATTAAAAACATTTGGCTGAGCTGCTGCAAAACAACACAGATAATATTCATAAGAGCTTGCATATTTCCAGTGGCAATATATGGGTATGAATCCTGGATAATCACAAACAAAGTGAAAAAATAAAAATAAACAGCATTTGAAACAAAATGTTACATAGAAATCCTCAGAATACCATGGACCAAAATGATCAAGCCATCATGAGGGAAATTAATGTAAAAGAAAACTGGCTAAACAGCATGGTTCTTTCCAGAAAAACACATAATTTTGGCAATGTAAAGCGCTATGATGGCCTAGAGAACACCATAATGGAGGGGACGCCAGGGAGACGAACAAGAAGACCAAGAAGAAGATGGATTCAAGACATCAAAAACCGCTTGAACATGACAATAACAGAAGCAGGAAGACTGGCTCAAGATAGAAGTTTCGAAAGTCTTTTGATGACTGCTACATCCTGTTCAAGATATGCTACCAGATGATAAAGATGGCATACTACCCAAGAGATGTACACATAATGTAGACACTTGCCAAGAGATGTACATATAATGTAGACACTTGCTAAGAAATGTACACATAATGTAAACACTTGCCAAGAAATGTACACATAATATAGTCACTTGCCAAGAGATGTACACATAATGTAGACAATTACCATGAGATGTACACATAATATAGACACGTATTATATTATCCAAGCATTCTTTAATGTTCTTTAGTTAACGTCCACGTCTGACATTGATAATACAGATTGAATACAGATATGAAGATTGAATTTATCTTGGAAGTAACTACTTTACCTTTTTGACAAACAAAATCTGGTCAAATCTAGACACATGAACTTCGATATATACCAATACCAACCAGGATATGTTTTGCAAATATTCAGCAGCAGTCACAGAAAACTAATGAACATCGACAAACATACCTAATATCATACAACACATAACAACACATCCGACACAACATAAATATACCAGCATATGTTGGAATATTGCCTCAAAGTGTACATCCAGATACAAGCTATTATTTTTGTATGACCCTGAAAGGCCCCCTACTGAATAACATCGATATCTCCGCTCCTGATCTTAATCACAGTCATGTGTGTGATATAAAATATTTACAGATTTTGCACGCGCCCTAGATGCTTCAACGAGAAGAAATTCATAGATAATAATTGTGCAAATTAGAGCTTGTACGGGTGTACATAATTCTATGTATGCTTAAATGATGAAAGAAATACACCGGGGAAGAAAGACTGAGAGAAATAGAATCGAAACTTCTACCATCGTTGTGTAGTAAGTACGAATCAACAATAGCAGAAATTAATAGGATAGGCCGTTATAAATGTCTCACATAAATTAATAAAGATAGTAAGTTGAAACTGTCTTACGGGATGCAACATGACAGTCCGTTACAACTGTTTCATAGAAATGTGTAAAGATAGCAATTAGAAATTGTCTCACAGAAAATAACAAAACAGTCGGTTACAACTGTCTCACATAAAGTGATAAGATAATTAACAATTCTCACAGAAATTACTACATCTACATATATCAGATCAAGTAAAGAAATATGCAAGGCGGAGATGGATAGATCAGCATAGAATGCGGCGCAAAAGACAAGCAGAACACAGCGGATTCAAAAGAAAGACGGACATACTCGCCCTAAATTACCTTTAGTTAGTTAGTTATTCCTCTAGGAACAAAGACGGCACATAGGGCAGATGTCATATATTTCTGTGTCTCTCGTATCATTGCAATTTGTTTTAGATTGTCATTGTTTCTGATACCGATGGTGAAACGTTCTCTTGTAATAGTTCTATGTAAAGTTTCTTTTGGTCTTCCTCGTTTTCTCTTGCCCTTTGGTGACCACATCAAAGCTTGACAGGGGAGTCTTTCAGTATCCATTCGTAGCACGTGTTCGATGTAATTCCAGTGACGCTTTCTATTATAGGTGGATATATATTCTTGTTTTGATTCTTGTCTGACAACTGTGTTTGATTTGAAGTCTTACCAACGTATGTTCAGTAGCCTTCTAAGACATTTATTTTCAAAGGTGTTCAGTCTTTGCTCTAAGTATGATGTTGCTTTCCAACTTTCGCATGCATATGTTAATGTTGGAATTATGCAGGAGTTGAAGATTTTGAGTGTTGTGTTATTTTTTTAGTGTTTTTCAATATTAGATATTTGATAGCTTATTGAATGAGTTAGCAGCCACTGCAAAACGGTGTGATATTTCTGTTGATGAATCTCCTGTTGTTGATAGCTTGCTGCCATAGTATGTGAAGTTGTTGACTTTTTCAAAAGTGTTGTCGTTTAGTTTGTCGTTTCGTTGGTTTGTTGGTAAGGTCACATATTTTTATTGTGGATGTGTTTGGATGTGTTATAACACCTACGTATCAGGTATTGGAACTACAGAAGTGCAACACAGTGGGTTGTTATTGTTCCACAATTATTTTACGATTTTCACATATTCATAGAAAGATAAACCTGTCTAAATCATATGTAACTATGATATGTCCAGGTTTCACATGTCACTAGGCAAGAGGGAACAGCGGACATACGAAGTATCTATATCAAACAGGATATACGTCATACAAAACATCAATAATGTCGAACCGAAAACCTGAAAGTGCAAGAAATAACAGGTGTCGATTGGTGGCCAGGTAAGAGGATATACAATATGTACCCCCATATCAGTTCACTCGCTGTTATAAAGTAGTACTTCATCGAAAAACTATCAGATTCTCGTGAAACGAAATCTCTGATAGTAGAAAGAAGGCACTGCCTTGAGTCAGACATTCTAGGCCTCTATTTGTCCATGTTGAATGGCAGCAGGACAACATATCGGTTTGCATCGAGTGCAAGAATGGCATACATAATTGTACAATAACCATTGTATACTTTGATGAATATAACCTAATGTACAGGTTTCCAACGTGTTCAGAGTCATGACTGCATTTTTAGAAGCAAAATCACACGAAATATTAATTTATAGATACAAATTACCCGCTACAACGATACGTTTTTTTGTAAAAAACTATCAATAGGGTTAAAGAAATCAATACCAAAATCTATAGTTCGGTATAATATAATTCAATACAAAATCTATAATTCGATATTGTATAATTCAATATTCTTTCAATTTGCAACATACTTAATGCAATGATAGAACATTGTAAACAAGATCCATAATTCATGTTGGAGTTTTCATTATATGTACAACTGGTTGGCATCAGTGTATCCGCTAAGCTTCATAATTCCTATTTGAGTTTCATTACCTATATGTGTAACTGCTTGGCATCAGTGTATCCACTAAGAGAACAATATATACAAATATTCATATGTGCATGGTTAAATATTCGTTTAACGGTTAAATATTCAAGAATTATGATTTTTTTCATTTATTCGTTCTCAAACTCCCTCAAGTCCGCAGGACATAGTCTGAAGAACGGAGTGCGTTATGACATGGTTTATAAATTTGCTGCAATATCTGCGTCCGCCTCTGTGGCAGTTTTACAGTGCCCATCTGTGACGGCCAAGGTACCGGGTTGGAATCCCGCCGCAGGTAATTGTGCACGCGGACCGTTCAGAAAGCAATGGCAAACTACTGAAGTTTTTTGTATGGCCTAGAAAATAAGTGCAGCCAAAAAATGCTGTGGCGATGGTTAAGTCCTGAATATGATACGCTGTCAATCTGCGCCTTTGTGGCTGAGTTATCCGACTTCAGCATGGCTTGTGGATTACTTAGACCATATATGGGACGAGACCGCCAACTCCGCCCCTCAAACTTCTTAGTTGTCCTTACGACATGCATGACAGGTAACAGTATTACTATTTTTTGCTCTTCCGTCGGGCCCCATAACCACACACGGACAACAATTGTTTTCCATATTTTAAGACCTGAAATAAATAAGGATATATGTTTAAAAATCCATATTTTGTAAACTACACTATCAGCAGTATACCCTACAGAAAGCCCTTCGCGACCGCTATTCGGATCCCGATCCTAGAGTCCCGAACCTAGAGTCCCGATTCTATGGTTGGGTACTTGTGACATAATCAAATGAAGTATAGACAGTGAGGAAATTAGAAACTGAGACATAATATTAGTATTAACACTTGTTAAGAAGTGAAGTGTAAACACTTCGGAGTATGATATCACTAAGAAGAAACCAAAATGTGTATTAGACTGCAACTATATATCTATGTCTATGTGTTTATATTTACTATCTATAGGTCACTCTATCTGTGTACATATGTCTATGTGTATATATTTACTAACTATAGATCTTTTTCTATGTATCTATCTATCTACATATGTGTATACGTATATATGTACTATCTATATGTTTATCTCTCACTATCTGCATATGTGTATGTGTATATATTTACTATCTATATGTTTATCTATATCTATCTGCATGTATGTATGGTTAGTATCCGGTATATATCTATTTATTTATCTATTTATAAAGAAATCCTTATATATCTATATATTTATATGTATATTTATGTATATATCTGTATACCCATGCGGTTGCATCTGTGGGTCTCACCAATGGTCCACTAGATAAACCACACATGCAACAGAAAACCTTATTAGATGACATGTCGTTATATTATGTTAAGGCACTCTTATGGAAGCTTTGTAGCATGTTATCTATACAATTATATACCCCTCTGAGTAGAAGGCTCCTTTAATAGGCATTGCATTAAGTCGAAAGCTGAAGTCTCCTGGGTATGAACGGAAGCTCAGAAAAATCACCCCACTGCACATATGAAGTACGAGCTAGTCGCTCGCAATTACTGAGGTTCTCAATCAACCACTCAATCAATATATCTCTATTTACCAATGCATCATATATATATATATATATATATATATATATATATATATATATATATATATATATATATATATATATATATATATATATTCATGTCTCGCATTGCCAATGTGCTTGCCAACCCGGATCACCCATTTGGGAACAAAAGCGAGTGTGACATCATACAGTCCATAACTAATGTGTTATGAATGAATACATGCAAATGTCCCTGTGAAAGGGTACTTCTCCATCTTCGTTGACGAAGACCATTGCGGCTCATTAGATGTTGGTTCATTATAGAGACGTTGTCGATCGTGCGTGAAAACCATGTTTACTATTGGGATTCCTCTTCAACTTGAGCAGCATTCAGAATCTCTTTTGTTTCAATATCATGCATTAACTGATACGATTGTGCTAGTCTATTGTGTTGACGAAAAAATAGATTGATTCTGTCAAGGATTTTCTCTTTCGCAACTAGCATTTTATGCGTGTGCTTTTCGAACGTCTGTTGCTTGAGTACTATCCAAAACATACAACTGAGCGAACTGTGGACATTTTTTGTATAGCAGTTGTATATGAGAAATTAGATGAAAAAAAATTGTCCATGAACTTTTAAAACAAACGGACCTCGGCCTAGACAATCCGTAATTTTTGCTCCCAATGACGCGAAAGAAAGAGAGCTATTACAAGAGCGAATATACTCGCGAAAATGTGTGTGCTTATGGAGTGTATTATCAGACAGAATCAAGCGCAGGAACTCGGGACATCCAGCTTATTACCATGTATGTCTTGTGGCTTTGGGAGCATGATCTTTTCCTTTAGGCAAAAATGTGTAAATTTGTCATCCTTAGGATGTTCGCCTAAAAATGTTTTATCATCGCAAAATTGACGTTTAATATCGAAAATTGTAGTTATGTGCAGCAACACGATCCTCAGCAAAATTTTCTGATTCATTTGAAATTGCTTGACTTCAACATATTTGTGACAATGAGTGAGCCTCGGCATCTGCAGCTCCACGTCTCTGCATGTGCCCAACAGTTTCTTCCTGTCTGTGACGACGCTGGTATTATCTATTCATAACTTGTCGATTTTCTCTTTGCTCTAGTGATTCTAAGTTTAGCTCGACACCGATGAAAATCAGCATCCTTAGCAAGTTTGTCTTTGGTGAAAAGAAAGGTTCCTTGAACAATTCTTTGCACATCTCCTTCAATTCTATGTCTATTCTCTGCAGTACTTGCGGCACAAATTCGAGCGAGAGACTCTTGTCTTTGACCACTTAACCATCCAACTATTCGCCCCATTATTTTATTTACGCTCTCTTGTGATTGGATTGTTTTCATCCATAATTTAAAGATATATGTATATATATATATATATATATATATATATACACACACACATATATATATTTATACAATATCTGTAGATCTCTCTAGATTGATATACTCTCTCTCTCTCTCTCTCTCTCTCTCTCTCTCTCTCTATATATATATATATATATATATATATATATATATATATATATATATATATATATATATATATATATATATATATATCTGTTAAACGTTCTATCTATTTATATATTCTTCTATTTAAATATGTATCTATATAGCTATATATCTAGCTAAGGTATCTTTATCTAAGTTTCGTCCTAGCTACCTATCTGTATACTTATATATATATAAATATATGAATTTATCTATAGATCTATCAAAGTACACATCACCCCCTTTGCTCTGTAAAGAGAAACGCCATCAAAACTAGACGCTACTTGAGTGCTGGCATATCTCTACAGACCTAATACATGATTAGAGTGTTTGCGTTAAGTGAATTATATGTGCCAGTCAGGAGCCAGTGTAGCACACTTGGGCTAATCAACCCTTCTCTACGTCATCATCGTAATGGACCGTTGTTCCCCTGCGCCATGTTTCACGTTCACTCAAGGCTTATCACCGAACTAATCCGTATTCTCCACCACTTCCCTTCACCAGAATACAACAGTAACTGTTATCACATTTAGAGATACGCTAAATTGTATTGCTACATTTTCAGACTTCACTTTGGAATTAAGGACAACAGCGTCAGAAGCAGATGGTAACTTTGAAACAACATGATTTGTCGCGAGTTCTTCTGAGAATCGAATATGCCATCAGCTGATTGTGTTATAAATGGCAGACTGTTGTTTGCCAAAATGTCCAGGGATGGAGCATAAAGACAGTCGCACTGTGTCAAAGTCAAGTAACTGGACGAGGAACACATTTCTCAGATATTGAACTTAATATGATTGAAAAAGTAACACTGACCACCACACATCCTCGTGTCACACATCCTCGTGTCACACATCCTCGTGTCACACATCTTCGTGTCACACATCTTCGTGTCACACATCTTCGTGCCTCACATCTTATCCAGTTCCTGTGTATATTTGAAGTGAATATATTTAAAATAATATATAAAAAGGAACCAAATACCAGCTTTACGTAGAACAATATATATAATCATCAATAAAGGTCTTAATCAGCATTAAAGTTTTTATCAGCATTAAAGTTTTTATCAGCATTAAAGTCTTTATCAGTATTAAAAGTCTTTATCAGTATTAAAAGTTATTATCTGCATTAAAGTTTTTATCAGCATTAAAGTCTTTATCAGTATTAAAAGTCTTTATCAGTATTAAAAGTTATTATCTGCATTAAAGTTTTTATCAGCATTAACAGTCTTTGTCAGCATTAAAGTTTTTATCGGCATTAAAGTTTTTATTATCATTAAAGTTTTTATCAGCATTAAAGTCTTTATCAGCATTAACGTCTTTATCAGCAATAAAGTCTTTATCAGCATTCAAGTTTTTATCAGGAATACAGTTTTTGTCGCGTCTGTGTTTCCGATATTAGAATAGGGAGTTCATATTAGCAACCCTGTTACCTGTTCAGAATCTTGTAAGGAGCTACTACGCAAGAATACAAGCCTCATCCTTATAGGAGGAAACTGCATCCTAAAACCAAATGGTGTGGTTGGATAGACACGGCCCTTTAACCTTGATTGACTGCTGATCTAGGTTGGGAGCACCGATATCGGGCAGATAGAGTACAGCTCTGTTGATCCTGAAACTCCTGCAGCTTGCCTTATTCCAAATGTATTGGTGGTATCTTTCCTTTGGAGTTAAAAAGGCAAGCAGAGAGAGAGAGAGAGAGAGAGAGAGAGAGAGAAAGGGATGATGCTGCGCATGCAAAACATGGTCAATATATTTCAACCCGTCATTGTGCTATAGAGAAGTCTTTGTGGCTAAGATTGGTCATGTGAGTGACATCTATTATCTTTGTGGCTAAGATTGGTCATGTGAGTGACATCTATTATCTTTGTGGCTAAGATTGGTCATGTGAGTGACATCTATTATCTTTGTGGCTAAGATTGGTCGTGTGAGTGTCATCTATTATCTTTGTGGCTAAAATTGGTCATGTGAGTGTCATCTATTATCACCGTGAATCTTATATTATATTTCTTACAGTACAACAATAATGCTATCGCATGGAAAGACGCGCAAGTGCCTACTACATTATGAAATGGTATTGTATATGTTGTCTGATCTGTGGACTATCAAATATTCGAGCCTTCAGTTTTTCCATGTTTAATTTGAAGAACGTAAACGCTATGTCTTTAGGAAATTTCTCTTTTCATGTATTCACTGACGAACATGGTCCGTACAAGTTGTGCATACAATATCAAAAGCCCTTGTATATCTTGTTCTTGAAACTTGACACACAGAACTAGTCTACTTATGCATGTGTACGTTTTACAAGCACAGAAATGAGTTTGCATTTAATTAACTTTTATTGTGAATTCTTACAAATATAGTAAAATAAGGAAGAATGCACAAATTACGCTGTGTTGTTTGTTACCAACGCATTACTATTATATTTTCAATTGCACATACTATTTACAATTGTTACCGCACAGATCATTCATGTCTTACCAACATACTGTACATGTCTGAACATTCTACCACACATATCATTCATTTGTGAACATTTTCAAATATAGAATAGCTTGGGAGTATTATTCAGAAAACATTATTTAATGATTGTCCACGACATGTACTGTTATACAGTATTAATTATGCAAAGTTCGAAATATACGACTGAAAATATACATCCACTTTCTATAGGATGATAACTATACACTGAAAATACTCTATACACTATTTGGATTTTGAAGTTTTTTTAAGTCTACGAAAACGATTATTTATCATATATGTTTGTAAATAATGTATATGTTGATGTGATATATACCTTCGTATCTGTGTTACCGCAACCCACGCCAGATTGCCAAATCGTCTCTGATAATTATATAGTTAACAACAGATGTACACCAGCAAGAATTATGACAGGTACATACAGCAGATGCATACAATCAAACAATACGTGTGCTGTTGTATAATATAATATAATATAATATAATATAATATAATATAATATAATATAATATAATATAATATAATATAATATAATATAATATAATATAATATAATATAATATAATATAATATAATATAATATAATATAATATAATATAATATAATGTAATGTAATGTAATGTAATGTAATGTAATGTAATGTAATGTAATGTAATGTAATGTAATGTAATGTAATGTAATGTAATGTAATGTAATGTAACGCAATGTAATGTAATGTAATGTAATGTAATGTAATGTAACATAACATACCATAATATAACATAATAATCAGTGTATGTATTTGTGTCTTAGCTTCTTTTTTAACTGCTTGAAGTTTTGGGCAACAAATATATTATTCAAATATAAATATAGTATATAAACTCTAATTTTGATAAATAATGGAGAAACCAAATTAATGTTATCTCTCATTCTCTTCTTTGAGCATTTTCCTTTCATATTGTTTTTTTGGCATCTCAAAGAGCAGGCCAGAACAGAGTGCCGGATAAAAATGGATAGCTTGCATGTCAAGGAGACTTTGCTACAAGTCTACATGACCCGGAAGTTGAATGGCAAACAGGAAGTCAATACATGAGCAACCATAACAAATTCAAAACGCGGATTATTTCTCATGAGAAAAAAACTGAAAGGTAAAAATTACACCCGTTCACAATACTTAACGCCAGTGTGTTGCCGAGTGTCGAAACGGGAGAAATATATAGCAACACTGCTTAACTTCTAAACATGTCGAAAGAGGCGACTAAGTAGATTTTAGGGTACAGTTGTCTGTTCAATCACAGATAGAGCCAGTGACCCAGAAGCCGTACTGAAATGAGCTGTGTTAGTTCGAAAGGTGCAGAAATCACAGCTGCACTGTATAACATAACACAGCACATTCCGTTCTGCGGACTACATCCTGTAATCCACAGGAATTAAGAACGAACGCAGAGGAAGATGAACAGTTCTCTTAGTATCTGACTAGTCGTGTAAGATGAACATCAAGAAAAAGTGTTTCATTGCTTAGTTTCATAGAAACTTCGCGTGAACACTCATAATACTTTCATAGAGACTTCGCGTGAACACTCATAATACTTTCATAGAGACTGATGTTTCTGGATTAGAAATTACCTTCACATCTCGTGAGGTACTCCCGTAAGTGTTCCGCCCTTCGTTCCAGCAGCCACCCCAGTGTTTTTAGACTCAGAGTCCCGGTCAGATGTTGATTGCCTGATATTCGGGGTCTTCCAAAAAAAAACAACAAAAAAAAGAACTTTTCCTTCCCTCTCCTCTAGATACTCAGAATTCTAATTTTTTCTGCATGTGGACGTTCTCAGCCTCATTGACATCATATTCGTCTTGAAATGAATTTATTACTAACGATCATGTATGCTCGATCTCTTTTCACCAGTGTGTAGTTATCGCCGAGTTGCCTGCCAATAAGTCAGCTCTGTCATTTCCTCTGATCCCAGCATGAAAGGGCTGCATATCTATGTAATTCTCTGGACAACTGAGTTATTCAATAAGTCCCACTATTCTTTTCTCAGCATGCCTTTTCTATATTGCGCAGCATTCTTTGAGAGTCTGTATTACCGAGTGTGTTGATGTATCAGTTATCAACCAATTAAGAGCTGCTGTTACTCCCTCTATCTCCATCTTCATGCTCGATGTGACAGTGGAGTATGCTGAAGATTTCTCAACCAACTTCACGACGTTTCTGTAGGCAACAAAACCTCAACTGCTTTTATTTGTTTTTCTGTTAACATATCCATCTGTCTAAATAATTATGTCTTGTGGTTTCGAAGTGTAACTAGGCCAGTTCATGCACTGTAACCTGGGCCCTTACACTCGTCCATTTTATACACCCTTTATCTAGTTCTTTTATTACTTTAGTCAGTGATTCTTTTCTCGATGTCTACCTCCACCCATTCACTGCCCATTCCTATTTCTTCAAATTCACATACTCTTCCCAGTGTGTCTTCAGCTTCATCCATCCATGGTCTGCCACCCTTGATTCTTTTTCTCTTTGACTCCTCAAGACGTTGGTGTAATGGGTGGTGGTTGTATTCTGTTACTTTAAGGTACGACCTAACCTGTGCTGCCTTGACGTGATGCTAAGGGAACACGATATCCATCCCTTGAGCATACGCTGGATAGTAATGTGCTAATATGTAGAGAAGTTGCTCTGAGGTGCAGAACCTAGACGTTTGAGATCAGAACAATAACACCTGGTTTGTCACAAGGAACTCCTCTGTCCCCAGTTGTGTTTAATATGTATACTTTAAGAATTTCCCACTTGCAAATCTCAAGCAATTGCAGAGTTCTAACATACGCTGATGTTATCCTACTATACAACATGGGCAGGAACAGAAGAGATATCGTTGACAGTGTACAGAGTAGACTAAATCAATTGTCGATATGGTGCAGAACATGCAACGCTGTGATCAATCCCTCGAAAGCAAAGGGGGTCTGGTGCTTCTTAAATAATAACCTGGTCAGTGACACACTGCCGGCTGTCAGTTGCATGGGCATATTTATTGAAAGTGAATATGAGCTTAAATATCTTGAGATAATCTTTGATTGAAGTCTCTCATTTAATAAGCACATCACAAATATGATTCAGGAGGTTAAAAGAGTGATCGCCTCGGCTTAGTAACGCTTTCACAGACACAAGTCGATAGATTGGAAAATGTTCAAAACGAGGCAATGAGAGCGATACTAGAGTGTACTAGGGATACACCCATCTCTGCAATGCGATTTCTGCTTGATCTCCTCGGAATTAGAGTGCGACGTCAGGAACACTGATGTATTCATAGAACCTTCGCATGAACAATGATAATGTTTTCATAGACTTCACATGAATGATGATGTTTTTATATAAAATTCACATGAACACTGAAGTTTTCATGAATGATGATGTTTTTATATAGAATTCACATGAACACTGAAGTTTTCATGAATGATGATGTTTTTATATAGAATTCACATGAACACTGAAGTTTTCATAGACTTCATATGAATGATGATGTTTTTATATAGAATTCACATGAACACTGAAGTTTTCATAGAAACTTCTCATGAACAGTGATGCTTTTATTAAGCTTTCGCATAAACACTGATACATGTTTCCCTTTATAATGGCATCATTTTGCTTCTGTTCATCTCTCTACCGCTGTGGTCTTCCATTTTTTATGTGTTTTATTGGTTTAAAAAAAATCTTTGCTGATAGTGCAAAATCGCAACACTAGTACATCAACACCAGCAAAGAAACACCAGCAAAGAAACACCAGCAAAGAAACACCAGCAAAGAAACACCAGCAAAGAAACACCAGCAAAGAAACACCAGCAAAGAAACACATGTACGTCAACACCATCACATCAACACCAACACATCAACATCATCACATCAACACCAACACATCAACATCATCAAATGATGACATATCGCTGATAAACATCAAATGTAATAGGCACAGAGAAAACGTGCTTGCGAGAGGAAAGAACAAGCAAACAAACACACACACACAAACACACGTCTCATCATGACAATACGTGTCTCAAATGAGACAGGGGATTATAGGCTTATGTCAGGAAAGGACATTTCAGTCATCTCCACAAACACACCAGAGAAATACAATAAATTGTTAACAACATCAGTATGAAACACGTATCACAATCTTCTACATTAGATAGCTAAATTATTATTATTTATTATTATTATTATTATTATTATTTTTATTACTTATGTGTCTAGTATATCTACTGAAGTAGCTAAAATTGGTTTAGCCACAGATGCCGTTATAATTAGATGTGTCTGCATATGTCGCTGTATTACTTGTTCCCACTGATGTTATACAGGTATTCTTGTATCTGCAGATGTAGGTCTATCTAATATGTCTGCTTATGTCCATGTATTTCGTGTTACCACTGATATTATATTCTTTTTTCTGCAGATGTCGCTCTATATGGTGTGTCTGCTTATGTCACTATATTTCTTGTTGCTGCTTATGTCACTATATTTCTTGTTGCTGCTTATGTCACTATATTTCTTGTTGCTGCAGATGTCGCTATATTTCTTGTTGCTGCTTATGTCGCTATATTTCTTGTTGCTGCTTATGTCGCTATATTTCTTGTTGCTGCTTATGTCGCTATATTTCTTGTTGCTGCTTATGTCACTATATTTCTTGTTGCTGCTTATGTCGCTATATTTCTTGTTGCTGCTAATGTCGCTATATTTCTTGTTGCTGCTTATGTCGCTATATTTCTTGTTGCTGCTTATGTCGCTATATTTCTTGTTGCTGCTTATGTCACTATATTTCTTGTTGCTGCAGATGTCGCTATATTTCTTGTTGCTGCTTATGTCGCTATATTTCTTGTTGCTGCTAATGTCGCTATATTTCTTGTTGCTGCTTATGTCGCTATATTTCTTGTTGCTGCTAATGTCGCTATATTTCTTGTTGCTGCTTATGTCGCTATATTTCTTGTTGCTGCTTATGTCGCTATATTTCTTGTTGCTGCTTATGTCGCTATATTTCTTGTTGCTACAGATGTCGCTATATTTCTTGTTGCTGCAAATGTCGCTATATTTCTTGTTGCTGCAGATGTCTCTATATTTCTTGTTGCTGCAGATGTCGCTATATTTCTTGTTGCTACAGATGTCTCTATATTTCTTGTTGCTGCAGATGTCTCTATATTTCTTGTTGCTGCAGATGTCTCTATATTTCTTGTTGCTGCAGATGTCGCTATATTTCTTGTTGCTGCTTATGTCGCTATATTTCTTGTTGCTGCTTATGTCGCTATATTTCTTGTTGCTGCAGATGTCGCTATATTTCTTGTTGCTGCCTATGTCGCTATATTTCTTGTTGCTGCCTATGTCGCTATATTTCTTGTTGCTGCAGATGTCACTATATTTCTTGTTGCTGCAGATTTTGCTATATTTCTTGTTGCTGCAGATGTTGCTATATTTCTTGTTGCTGCTGATTTTGCTATTTCTTGTTGCCACTGATGACGTTATGTTTCTTGTTCCTGCTGATGCCGTTATGTTTCTTGTTCCTGCTGGTATTGCTATATTCTATTCCACAATAATGCAAGTGTATGTCGTGTTAAAATTATTATTATCTTTGTACTATTGAATATATATTTGTTATTGATGTTGCCATGACAACATATGTAACTGCTTATGTTATTTATGTTTTGTTGTTCTAACACGTTAATGTCTGAAGTAACAGCTAACCTGCATGACAATACTGATACTGTTTTCGTCATTGTTGTTACTTGAACAGATGTTGTAATGCTGTTGTTGATGTTACTTGTTGTAAACAAGTTCAAACAATAATACGAGATATATTAATACAAGTCAAGCTCTTTGTATCTTTGCATGCATCAGTGAATCGTACGAGTAATTCTTGTTTCTTCATTTGAAGCCAACATCACGGCACTGTGGACATTCCTATGAATGATCATCCCGCCCTCCCATCAATTATCTTAGTTAGTCGGTCAGTCAGGTTGTCAGTCAGGCTGTCAGTCAGTCAGTCACGCTGTCAGTCAGTAAATCAATCAGTTAATTAATTAGCTAGTCGTCAGATTATCATCATAGCACTCCGGAGACGTCCATATGACTCCGACTGTCCATTCAGTAAGTCCATCGGCATGTGATAACTGACTGCTCTGGTTCTGTGTTGGTTGATAACTCTTCATTTGATTCCTATATAATATTCGATTCATGTACTACCATGCTTTATTTCTAAGTGCTGAATTTTAGTCATAGACATGAGAGAAAAAGAAATACAGCTCATGTCATCTAACTGGAATCCCTTGACTGCATTTAGAAAGTACCTTCATTTTTGTACCTGAACACATGGGTGGTAAGGTAAATGAAAGAGCAGCCATATGTGCCAGAGTGGCCACAGTGACTAACGGACAGATTAACGGATTAACGGACTAATGGTAGATTAATCGACCATGTTGTGATCAGACATATAAGGATGTATAAGCTAATGCGTTGTTAGGTCCATATTATTGCTCAACATCAGCAAGCTAAGTAATGTGATCATGCTTGCAGAGTTCAGTAAAAAAATATGCTCAACCAAAGGCTTCGGGAACGATCAGCATTCACATACTTCGTCATCTGCTAGGTTAGAGTGATCTGTTATCGATTAAACCAGTGTGAAATGGTTTTTCTTCATCTATGTGGTGTTCTTTACAGAACGTCGTCCTCACTGCAATTATGCAAGTTTCTCAGTTCTGTGCAAACTGCCCAACCTCTTCCAGTGCCATGTTAAAAAAAGGTCTTCGATATCCTGTGTCCATCATAGTCTTGGTTTGCCTCTTGTTCTCTGTCCAGAAACCTTTCCCTTTTCCCTCCAAGATTTTTCTAAACCAGTGTGTCTTTCATGGTGTTCAAAATATGTTAGCTTGCATTTTTTAGATAGTTTTGAGGAGCCAGTCTTCTTCTATGTTAAGATTGTAGCGGACGTCTGAGTTGTTTCATCATAGTCAGATCATAGCTATAATAATATAATCAACGTCATAGTCAGATCATAGCTATAATAAAATAATCAACGTCATACCGAGAACTGTTACTTGTCGAGTTTATTATTCTTTTTTTTTTTTTTTAGTTGTTTGGTCACTTATGGGTTATCGAGAACATTAATCTTCAGCTGGAATTTGAACAGATGACTAAACAATTTGCGAGTCTGTGCATTAATTCTGGTCATGTGAGCCCCATTCATTTGTTGCCATAGAGACTTATAAGGGGGAGGGTCAACGAGAAAATTTGTGACATTGGTTGCCACTTGCCCATCAAGTGGAGGACCACAAGATGGTAACCACTATTTCAATGATAAATAACAGCATAGATGTCGATAAATCTTTAAAATCCTTGGTTTGTAAAGAAAGTCAACGACTTTTTATTGTTACTAGCACCGGTTGCTGCGGGAGGAGGAGGCTGCGGAAAGAAAATTTTTTTTTTCAAAAATGAGTCAACGGCAACAACTAAATTTACAGATTAAAAAAACTTGGAGAATATAGAAGAAACATTGCGAGAAACAATGATACAAAAGATGATGGAATTAGGAGATATCTATGAACATCGTCAAAAATGTTTCGCAACTGTGTTTCACCCTGCCTATTCTTGTCAACAACTATTAAGATTGTATGGAGCTCCCTTCTTCTATATATTGCCTCTTCCCTGCATTTGCTGTAAGGCATCCTAGAATTCAAAAGCCAATCGGTTTTCGGGCTATTGACATGTTTGATCGCTTGATATGATGTAACATTGTGACGTCTCAGAAAGACGGTAACTCTTTCAATACACTTTCTTCTTTGTCTTTCTCTGTATCTTGCTGTTTCCATTTTCATGTTGTATGTTATTACCGATGGCCTATAAGTGTTCATTCTTATTAAGTCGCCGGGACATTTCAATCTGTTTTTCAATATAATTGACCAAATATGCTGTTCCATCACTTCTTCTAATCTTTTCATTCCTCACATGATCTCTTCTTATTCTGCTTGTTGCTTTTCTTATACATCTCTTTTCACAATTCTTAATTATGTTAAAAAAAATAAACATCCCCCCCCCCCTTAAAAATATTTAACATTTTGTTTAGAACAAGAAATGACTATTAAAAATACATGGTTTGTTTCCTTTTTATTTGAAAAGTGTTTTAAATTTAAACAATTTAATTAGCGTATAAAAATCCCATTTTTGTCAAACCACGCTATCTCCCTTCTTTAAACAATTGCAATTGTACAACTTTTTTCAGACCCCCATCTCTCCCATCTAATTGTTGACGTCATTTATGGAAAGTCTCTTATTAGAAAGAGGATTCGAATTTTATTTTATTATTCAAGGACGCAAGTTGATAAAATCAATGCTATAAACATAATCGTAATGGATACTAGCACAAATAAGCATTGTGTCTCAATCATGATCGTCACCATTTAGAGACCTATCAAACAAATTAAGTAGGATCCCAGTGGTACCTTTTTGATTATTGTTGAACGTTTGTTTGGTCACTATTTACATATTTGGAATCGCATGGCAAAACGTAGTCAATGCGACTCCATGTATAAATAGTGAACAACCGAAAGTCCAATAAGGGCCCCTGTCCGGTCACGTGACAATTCTAGATAACAGATATTATTGGAGACGGTCTTGTCTCAATACGTCTGTTATTCGGTGGCTAAGGTATATTAATCCTACCTAAAAAATGAAGTGGCTAGGATTTAGTAAACCTACCTTAGAAACCAGTGGCTAGGATGTAGTAATCCTATCAAAGAAGACGTGGCTAGGATGTAGTAATCTTATCTAAGAAGGCGTGGCTACGACATAATATTCCTATCTACGATGACGTCGATAAGATGTAGTAATCATATCTAATAAGATATTGGCTAGGATGTAGTAATCATATCTAATAAGATATTGGCTAGGATGTAGTAATCATATAAAATAAGATATTGGCTAGGATGTAGTAATCTTATGTAGGGAGCCGATGGCTGTCAAAAAATATCAAATACTGCATGTTTCCCGTTAGTGTGTTGAAGAAAGAGACTAGTTATTTTTTTATCCTAGGAGGTTAGGGGCAAAGATGTAGTATTCCTATCTAAGAATCCAGTGGCTGGATGTAGTAATCCTATCTAAGAAACCAGTGGCTGGATGTAGTTATCCTATTTAAGAAACCTGTGGCTGGATGTAGTAATTCTATCTAAGAAACCAGTGGCTGGATGTAGTAATTCTATCTAAGAAACCAGTGGTTGGTTGTATTATTCCTATCTAAGAAACCAGTGGCTGGATGTATTATTCCTATCTAAGAAACCAGTGGTTGGTTGTATTATTCCTATCTAAGAAACCAGTGGTTGGTTGTATTATTCCTATCTAAGAAATCAGTGGTTGGTTGTATTATTCCTATCTAAGAAACCAGTGGTTGGTTGTATTATTCCTATCTAAGAAACCAGTGGTTGGTTGTATTATTCCTATCTAAGAAATCTTTGGTTGGATGTAGTAATCCTATCTTAAGTAACTCAACATAATGGACTAACTGAAATGCTATTTGTCTTATTATTTCATACATTGGAAGGTTTCAGCAGCAGTACACTAACTATATCTATTTATGTGGGAAGTAATATATATTTACGTAGGAAGTAATATGTTGTTATGTTGGATGTAAAATGTATTTGTATGCTAAGTATTATGTATTTATGTGGGAATTAATATGTATTTATATAGGAAGTAATATGTATTCAAATTGGAAGTAATATGGATTTATATAGGAAATAGTATTTATTCGTGTTAAAGTAATATGTATTTATGTTGGAAGTAATGTGTATTTAAGTATCACTAAATTGCTCTTCTATTGTACATGGCATGAATTTCTGTTTCATTTGTTATGGTGTTTTATATATTGAATACGTTTATATTTCCTTTGTATTCATACTCTGGGATTTAATTAGTCTGCATAATACTTCAAATGTTCTTATGCTTTATATATGCTGAAATTACAGTATAATTAAGTCTGTACAACTCTGAATTCCATCTTTAATTTATCTTACTTTTGAAATGAAGTATTTAAAAAAAATATCTAGTCCCAGTTCTCAGAAATGGAATCCTAGTTTAGCTAATCAGGACACGTCGCCTGGAGTCGCCAGTGATTAGTGAGGCCAGCTATAAAGCATGGGCGCTTCTTTAGCACATTCTTGACTTAATTTGTTTTGGTCTTGCCAAGATGCACGAGAACTACACTGTCTATAATTTCTGGGTTGAAATACAAAGTGTATGATTTCTGGGTTGAAATACAAAGTGTAAGATTTCTGGGTTGAAATACACATTGTCTGACACAAACAAGCAGAGACAGAAAATGGTTGGCTGCTTGGGGCGGGGGGGGGGGGAGAATATAAATATAAAATTAGACACTATTCTAATACAATTTATTTGAATATGTCGGCTTCATATGTCAACAATGTAGGAGAAATAAGGGCAAAATTAATTGTTTGAAAAACAAAACAAACACAGTTTGCCGTGTTCTGGTAGTGTTTATTTTTCATAATGTAAAATTAAAGAGACAAGATAATTATTGAAATCTTAAAGTGACAGATCTCTTTCTCCATACATCGTAACATTATATTGTGACAGATATCTTTCTCCATACATCGTAACATTATATTGTGACAGATATCTTTCTCCATACATCGTAACAGTATATTGTGACACATTTCTTTCTACATATATATTTCTATTTCTCAATATTTGTATTAGCCTCATTATTTATAACAATAAAAATAAGGACAAGAATCATACAATCCTACACAGAGCCACGTTAGTCATATGACTAGGAATCATGGACAATAAATAAACCAACGAGTAGTAAATAAGAACGTTTTTTTCAGGAGAATGCTCAGAATACCACGGGCATCTACAAAAACATGTCAAGAGATACTGAAGTAGATTGATACTAAAACTTGTCAAGAAGTATTGGATGATATTAAAATTTGTCAAGAAGTACTGAAGTAGATTGACATAAATCTTCTCAAGGGATGCTGAAGGAGATTGATATTAAAGCTTGTGAAGGCGTATTGAAGGAGATTGACATTAAAACTTGTCAAGGGGTACTAGGTGAGATTGACATTAAAACTTGTCAAGAGGTACTGGGTGAGATTGACATTAAAACTTGTCAAGGGGTACTAGGTCAGATTGACATTAAAACTTGTCAAGAGGTACTGGATGAGATTGATATTAAAACCTGTCAAGAGGTACTGGATAAGATTGACATTAAAACTTGTCAAGGGGTACTAGGTGAGATTGACATTAATACCTGTCAAGAGGGGTACTAGGTGAGATTGATATTAAAACTTGTCAAGAGGTACTGGATGAGATTGACATTAAAACATATCAAGAGGTACTGAAGGAGTACTGAATGACTAAATTAGGTGGGCAACAACTTTATACAAAATAGCAAGAACTCTAGAAGAATATTGAGATAGGACAGGAAGCAAAATTACAAATATGATTTTTTCCGTATATCATCATACTGCTATCAGAAATCGCAATATCGGCCATAGGAGACAATATAATTGGAATACATTCTTGCGTGTCTATCGTCTGTAATGACATCAAGATTTGTTAGCTTATTTTATGTATTTTTTTGTTTTGAATTTACTAAAATAGTGAAACACTGACAATCTATAGCTTATAACATGATTATCTAATAAGATAACTATATGTCATGTATGGTATTGTCATTGCCGTTACAACAAACTGGGCTGTATGGCAAACACTAGTACGAAATGGCTTCAATAAACATCAAGAATAACTATGAAAGTTTGTGAAACTGTCCATGAAACCGATCAAGAGTTAGAGATACGCAATCAAATGTGCTTGAAATTTACGACTAATGTTATTGAGATTTATTATAAGGTTTCTGTCTAGACTTTCAATTATGACACAATTACTGGGCATGTTTTACTAGGACCAGAATTTCTAGAACAAATATATAGCTGAAGACATAGACACGATTAGGTAAACACGTAGAGAAAAGTAGGTAAAGACATAGACAAGTGTACGTAAATACAGCGAAAAGTGTATGTAAAGACAGAGACAAATATAGGTAACAACAGAGGCACGTGTATGTAACAACAGAAACACGTGTATGTAATACAGAGACACGTGTATGTAACAACAGAAACACGTGTATGTAATAACAGAGACACGTGTATGTAATAACAGAGACACGTGTATGTAATAAGAGAGACACGTATATGTAATAACAGAGACACGTATGTAACAACAAAGACACGTGCATGCATAGAAAAAGACGATTATGGATAATGTCTTGTACAAAGCAATAATATGGACATCCGAGCGCATACTGTCTTACTGTCCGAATTTACTAGAACCACACACTATAACGCACATAAGTATCTCAACAAAATGCAATTGTGTGCAACCTACAACGACCTAAGGACAAACCTCTCCATACATGACAATATCAGACTGGATGTATAGTCATGTATCGTGAGTAGTTATATATGCATGACTTGATGCATATTGCTCACCAATGCTCACCATTTAGATGGCTCAAAGAAGAAAGTATTGGTGAGCTGCTCACCATTGCTCACCATTGCTCACCATTTAGATGGTTCAAAGAAGAAAGTATTGTTAGCAACACGCCAACACACCAGATTGTCAGCCAGTAGGATGGGGCGGCGCGAGATACCCCACCCCGGCCCGAGCGGTACCCCCACCGTTGGTGGGGGTTCGCGGCGCGCGGATCACGGGGGTGGTGGGGCGGGACCCCACCCGCTGGGTTATTTTTCCGCTGAAAATTTCCACTACGTTATTTAGCTATGGTTTAAACCGGTTCAAGAAATAGCATTGGTACTGCTATTATGTGTGAAGTATGTATTTAATGTTGAAAATGTATGTGTGTGGTGTGTGTGTGTGTGTGTGTGTGTGGGCGTGGCTGTTGTCAGCCGTTCATATTGGTCTTGTGGTATTACAGATATGGGTGTTGTGTTTGGGCTATATATATATATATATATATATATATATATATATATATATATATATATATATATATATATATATATATATATATATATATATATATATATATATATATATATATACAACAAAAAGAACTCAAAAGAACTCATTAATAGAAATGGACACGAGCTGGAAACATCCTTTTACAGCTATGATTGTTGGTCCGACCGGGTGTGGAAAAACTGTTTTTGTGCAAAATTTCTTAAAATATGTGCATGAGCTGGTGGATCCGATACCAGAGGAAATTATCTGGTGTTATGGTGCGTGGCAGGTTGCGTATGAGACCATGCCTGGTGTTAAATTTATTGAAGGACTACCAGACGTGAGCAATGGACTGGTGATAAACCAAGACTGTTGGTTATTGATGATTTGATGACTGAAACAGATGATCGCGTTACTAAATTATTCACTAAAGGGAGTCATCATCGGAGTCTGAGCGTGTTGTATATTGTGCAGAATTTGTTTGGTAAAAACAAAGAACACAGAACCATTAGTCTGAACACACACTACATTGTGCTTTTCAAGAACCCACGTGACGGCTCGCAGATTATACATTTGGCCAAGCAAATGTACCCCGGTCAAAATAGTTATGTGCAAGATAGTTTTAAAGACGCGACAGCGGCCCCACATGGTTATTTGTTGATAGATCTCAGACAGGCAACACCGGATCATTTGAGATTGCGGAGTCATATATTTCCTGGAGAAAACCAAGTCGTATACGTTCCAAAATAAAAATGACTGATGCTTTGAGACGTCACGGCCCAATGTTAAAAACCCTGGGCCGTGCAAAACCAGCAGTCGTGAAGAATATAATAAAAACGGCGTCACCGAACTCATACGCACCCTGTGTGAATGTTCCCACAATATCTTAAAAGGGCATGTTCGACTTACCAAGCATCAGAAGACCCGACTGCAACGACACAAGACTAATCTCAGACTGCTCACTCGCAAAAAGACTACCGTGAAAAGAAGGAAACATATTCTTCAACAAGGGGTTTCATAGGCGCGTTACTGAAACCTGTCCTGAGTGTGTTGGGTAGTCTCTTGGGTGTATAATGGCCAAGAAAATGTTGCTGATCGATCCACGGGTACTAGAAACTTTACAACAAAAATCTACGTACACACCACCTGATAGTTTTAACGGATAACATGCGTGATCTGGATCAACAGATGCGTGATGTTTTAGATCGTTCTGATTTATCTAACGCTGATAAAGCTAGGACTTTACCAGCAAACATTACAACAGTATTTGATTCGCCTTGACCAGTA